>JAVIAB010000073.1:27300270-27547770 GCA_032433765.1 Megaustenia siamemsis | reverse complement strand
TGCTCTAATTGTGTTTAGTAGTTTTCTTTTCATTTTTAGTTGTTTTAAAACTTCCTCGTTTGTTTTCTTTTCTTTCCATCCAATTCTACCCATTTTCTATAAATCCACATTTGAAAGGCTTCAATTTTCTGTTCTGTTTTTTGGTCTAATATCTATGTTTCTGCACCATATAGAGAAGATCGAGAAGATGTAACATTTTGCTATTCTTAGTTTTAGCCCTGGTTTTATTTGTTTTGATGTTAGTATATTTTTCATGGCATTGAAATTACTTTTTGCCATACCTATTTTTTTTATTTATTTCAGTTGTACATTTTCCATCACTGGTTATAGTATGTCCCAGGTAGTTGTAGTTCTGAACTGTCTCTAGATGTATTCCTTCCACTTTGATATTTAATTGAAGGTCTTGAGAATTTTCTTTGTTTATGATCATAGTTTTAGTCTTTTTCATATTCATATCTAGTCCATATTTTTTACTTGTCATGTTTATTACATTAAGTAATTGTTGTAGATCTTTATGATTTTCTGCTAGTAGTACAATATCATCAGCATATCTTAGGTTATTGATTATCTTCCCATTAATATTATATTTATTATTTATAATTAGTATTATAGATAATAGGAGCAGCGATAGCTCAGTGGTTAGTGAACTGGACTATAAAGGACAAGGGGTAGGGTTCGATCCCAACCGACTGCTTCCGGGTTCACCCAGCCTTAAATGGGTACCGGATTTTTTCTGGGAAAGTAAAGCAGCACGGGCGTAATACCGACCACATTACCCCAAAAATCATGCGCTGAAGGTCTGTAAAATATAGGGTCACTAACACCATATTTCCCTATACGCCACTTGGCGTGACGGGGGTAATTTACTTTTTTACTTATTATAGATAATATATTTATTTTAGATTATTCTTAAACAGCAGAAATAAAAGACTCAAGTTTCGATAAAGCTTGTCAAATCATTAAACTACACTCACAATTACTGTCCAACAAGGAAATAAAACTAGAGGCAAAACGGACACTACAAAACAATCTTCATCCCAAATTGTACTACCAATGCCTGACCTGGTCTCTGCATTCAAGAACAATAAAAAAAATAATTATTTCTGAGATTAAATGTGTCAGACGAATGACAGGAAACAGCACGAGTGATAAGATCAGAAATGAACTGAGAAAATAGTTAGAAATAATCCTAGAAGAAACAACAAATAAAATGGTTTGGCCATGTGACAAGGCATACAAATCAACACACTACACAAGGGACCTTTAATAAACGTTACGAGATCATCAGACTGAACGGTCAAAAAAGAAAAGGATTGACGGAATATTAGAAACACTAGGAAACATAGTAGAAGAGGTCAAGAGAGGAGTAAAAGAAAGCAATGTATATCTCCGCTCAATACTGAGAGACAAATGAGAATAAAAAAAAAGAAGAAAAGAAGAAGATACAAGATGGTGCATTTACGATTCTCAAAAGCATTTGGGGTGAAAAAGACCATCGACTCATAGCTGGTCGTTTGTTTTAGAATAAGTGAACCTGCAGCTGATCAAGAACTTGCTTCACCTCTGCGTGGTGTGTCTGGAAATGGCTAACCCATCTGACCACGTGAAGAAATCGAAGAGGAAAGGTAACACAGTACCTACACATTTATTACTAAATTCAAATGATTCGGGTGGAAAGGTACAGATAGTGCAGGTAACTGTAAATAAAGAAACAGCGCATCAACGACCATCTTTTGTATTTGAAAGAGCTAACAGTGAAGAAAGCAGACGTAGGATAAGTGCAGAAGCAACAGAAGAGATAACCCAGTCCAGCCTAATGGGTATGGATAGAGAAAGGAAGACAATCCTGTAGCCAAAAATGCGATGTTAAAGTCTGACGAGTTGGGTCAAAAGCACGTAGATATTTCATTTTGCTGCACGCCACAACACAGCATATCTACGACCATTTAACGTATTATAAGAGCGGATGAGAAGAAACGATTCTGACAAATTTTTATAATTACCTTACATTCATTCTTTTGACTTATGATTTTACTTTAGTTAATTACATGGTCATTTACTCCATTTATAATTCTATCGCATTCTCTTTGTCGTTGTCTATCTACTTTATAAAAATTGCAATTGAATTACAAAAATTATTTATAGTTCTTTGTTATTATATTATTTTTTTTTCACTGCTACTTGTTTCAGTGCGAATGAAACATTTACATGGCTTCTGTTTAGACCGAATTCTATTTAAGCGGAAGCCTTATTTAAATACACTTCAGTTATTGGCTGTAATCTTCTTTCTAATATTTGCGAAATGATTTTTTTAATACTATAATTAACATGTTTTGTAAAAAATGTTACTGTTTGTTTATTTGTCTCGTCGTGGGGTTAATTAAATAGAAGCTGATTCAAGTCAGTGTGAGGTTGTCACTTTACTTAGTTTGTGAGGTTATCACTTTACTAGAGTTTGTGGGGTTGTCAATTCACTAGATTTTGTGAGGTTGTCACTTCACTAGATTTCGTTAGGTTGTCACTTCAGTAGATTTTGTGAGGTTGTCACTTCAGTAGATTTTGTGAGGTTGTCACTTCAGTAGATTTGGTGAGATTGTCACTTCAGTAGATTTTGTGTGATTGTTACTTCACTAGAGTCTGTGAGGTTGTCACTTAACTAAGTTTGTGAGGTTATCACATCACTAGATTTTGTGAGATTGTCACTTCACTAGATTTTGTGAGGTTGTCACTTCACTAGATTTTGTGAGGTTGTCACTTCACTAGATTTCGTTAGGTTGTCACTTCAGTAGATTTTGTGAGGTTGTCACTTCAGTAGATTTTGTGAGGTTGTCACTTCAGTAGATTTTGTGAGATTGTCACTTCAGTAGATTTTGTGTGATTGCTACTTCACTAGAGTCTGCGAGGTTGTCACTTTACTAAGTTTGTGAGGTTATCACATCACTAGATTTTGTGAGATTGTCACTTCACTAGATTTTGTGAGGTTGTCACTTCAGTAGATTTTGTGAGGTTGTCACTTCAGTAGATTTTGTGAGGTTGTCATTTCAGTAGATTTTGTGAGATTGTCACTCCAGTAGATTTTGTGAGGTTGTCACCTCACTAGATTTTGTGAGGTTGTCACTTCACTAGATTTTGTGTGGTTGTTACTGCACTAGATTTCGTGAGGTTGTCACTTCAGTAGATCCTGTGAGGTTGTCACTTCACTAGATTTTGTGAGGTTGTCACTGTACTAGATTTTGTGAGGTTGTCACTTCACTAGCTTTTGTGAGGTTTGTCACTTCACTAGATTTTGTGAGATTGTCACTTCACTAAATTTTGTGAGGTTGTCACTTCACTAGATTTTGTGAGGTTTTCACTTCACTAGATTTTGTGAGATTGTCACTTCACTAGATTTTGTGAGGTTGTCACTTCACTAGATTTTGTGAGGTTGTCACTTTACTAGATTTTGTGAGGTTTGTCACTTCATTAGATTTTGTGAGATTGTCACTTCACTAGATTTTGTGAGGTTGTCACTTCACTAGATTTTGTGAGGTTGTCACTTCAGTAGATTTTGTGAGGTTGTCACTTCACTAGATTTTGTGAGGTTGTCACTTCACTATATTTTGTGAGGTTGTCGCTTTACTAGATTTTGTGAGGTTATCACTTTGCTAGAGTTTGTGAGGTTGTCACTTTGCTAGAGTTTGTGAGGTTGTCACTTCACTAGAGTTTTTTTAGAGGATGTCAGTTCACTTAAAAGTGGGAACATGTGAGTTTACTGGAGTGTGTGAACATGTCAATTCACAGGAGTGTGTGGCCATTTTAGATCCCTGTAATGTGGGAATATGACAGGTCAATAGAACGTGTGTTAGAGGAATTATGAGTTATATTCAGAAGCAGTGATTTTCATTACTGATATAAAGGAAAATGTACAGAGAGCATAATGGATGAGAATAATGAGACATTATTTTGTGCTGGTCTCAACCGCTGCATTTTTCAGTGAAGATTTCAGCTGACTACAATTTGCTGCTATGATTTCAGCTGACTACAATTTGCTGCTATGATTTCAGCTGACTACAATTTACTGCTATGATTTCGGCTGACTACAATTTGCTGCTATGATTTCAGCTGACTACAATTTGCTGCTATGATTTCAGCTGACTACAATTTACTGCTATGATTTCAGCTGACTACAATTTGCTGCTATGATTTCAGCTGACTACAATTTACTGCTATGATTTCAGCTGACTACAATTTACTGCTATGATTTCAGCTGACTACAATTTGCTGCTATGATTTCAACTGACTACAATTTACTGCTATGATTTCAGCTGACTACAATTTGCTGCTATGTTTTCAGCTGACTACAATTTGCTGCTATGATTTCAGCTGACTACAATTTGCTGCTATGATTTCAACTGACTACAATTTACTGCTATGATTTCAGCTGACTACAATTTGCTGCTATGATTTCAGCTGACTACAATTTGCTGCTATGATTTCAACTGACTACAATTTACTGCTATGATTTCAGCTGACTACAATTTGCTGCTATGATTTCAGCTGACTACAAATTGCTGCTATGATTTCAACTGACTGCAATTTACTGTTATGACGTCAGCTAACTAAAACTTGCGATGTGTATTACGGTAGACCAAAATATCAGATGTTATAATTTAAAACGACCAACATTGTTTGTGATTATTTCATTGACTGAAATTAGCTATGAGAATTTGCATTAACTGACGTTTACTGATTGTCATTTGTGTGTCGTCTGAACGTGATCAATTACACATGCTCAGATTGTTAACGTCGAGTTTAAAAATAAATCGAATTTATGACCAGACTAGGAAGTACAAATACATTCAAAGGGAAGAGAGGAGAGATAGAATAAAACACAAAAATGAACTAATGACATTAATGACTTGGCTGGAAAAACAAAACATTCTACAAACCCATATTTGTCAACACAAAGGGAAGAGAGGAGAGATAGAATAAAACACAAAAATGAACTAATGACATTAATGACTTGGCTGGAAAAACAAAACATTCTACAAACCCATATTTGTCAACACAAAGGGAAGAGAGGAGAGATAGAATAAAACACAAAAATGAACTAATGACATTAATGACTTGGCTGGAAAAACAAAACATTCTACAAACCCATATTTGTCAACACAAAGGGAAGAGAGGAGAGATAGAATAAAACACAAAAATGAACTAATGACATTAATGACTTGGCTGGAAAAACAAAACATTCTACAAACCCATATTTGTCAACACAAAGGGAAGATCGAAGACGATTCCTCAACATGTCATAGTATTGAGGCACTGAAGACTCGACAGGGTACTAAATATTGGACAGAACGTTATTATTGCAGTCATTGTTATTATTTTTGCATGTAATATTTTGAGAAGTTACAGTACGTTATGTACCCAAAAAGGCATACTTTGAAACATTAAGCATAAAATAAACCGCTGATCTGAAGAGAGAAGACACAAATGCAGAACTAGAATAGGTCAATATCTTCTTTCCAGTGCTAATAAAACATTTACGTGGCTTATATCTATATGGGGAGCCGAGATAGCTCGAATCGCTAGATCGATAGCTATCGATAGATAGAAGTAAAGAGTAAATTTATTACTAATATAAGAAGGAAGCGATCTTAATTTTTAAGAGGAAGACCTAGAGAGACACCGAGAAGAACATTGATGAGAGAAGCACGAGCAGCAGGAATCGGCTCCCTCAATGAGATAGAGCTGCTTGCACAGAACAGAGACAAATGGCGAGATTTGATAAAAGACCTTTACAAAGATTGACGACTGCTAGAGTAAAAATTTAAATAAGAGAAGGACTATCTGGGTCTACGTTCTATGGACCGGCTACGGCTCGAAAGGTCAATAGAATCTTAATTTTTAGCCATGTAACGAGAAGGGAAGAAATGAAATATATTTTATCAACTAACAAATTTAGGGGAAGAAGAGATAAGAGGGAGCGGAGAGAAAACATACCAAACAGTTTAAAAGAGTGGGAAGTCGACAGAGTTGATAAACAGTTGTAGACTAAGTAATTTGTGAACAGACATGATCACATTCAACAGCAAGAACGAAACTTGATGATGTTGTTGGAGAGTCTAGGAATATTTATGGTAAACAAAATCAGCAGGCAAGAAACTATTCAGTGGGTGCTTCCAAGCGTCACGTGAGACAATGATCACAGGTGGCACTTGAATTCCATAGAGCAGGCGCTCAGAGGACATCCAGAAATCATCACAATAGTTGTCAGGCAGAAGACAAAGGTTAAGGGGGGGGGGGGGGTCAAAGACAGTCTGAGAACAACGGAGCGACAATGCACTTTAATGGATAGTTTGTGGCATCAAATGAAGGATGACAAGCCGAGCATATTGAAGAGATTTTCTTATTGTCCGATAATGTGTGTCAGTAAGTAAAAAAAGTAAAGTACCCCCGTCACGCCAAGTGGCGTATAGGGAAATATGGTGTTAGTGACCCTATATTTTACAGACCTTCAGCACATGATTTTTGGGGTAATGTGGTCGGTATTACGCCCGTGCTGCTTTACTTTCCCAGAAAAAAATCCGGTACCCATTTAAGGCTGGGTGAACCCGGAAGCCGTCGGTTGGGATCGAACCCTACCTCTTGTCCAGTTCACTAACCACTGAGCTATCGCGGCTCCCCAATGTGTGTCAGTACAGAGCTCGTAAACAGCGTCGTTATAAGAAGCTGGTTTCATGACATAGTAATAGCGGGTTCGTTTCATGAATGGCACACACATTTTCACACACCTTTAACTATGCTTACCTATGGTCACTATGCTTGCTACATAAGGTCAGGTCGGGTTCTATCCTGATCGACGGCTCCCAGGAACACCCAGCCTTAATGGGTACCGAATTTTTTCTGGGAAAGTAAAGCGACACGGGCGTAATATCGACAACATTATCCCGAAAATCATGTACCGAAGGTCTGTAAAAATTATGGTCATTAGCACCATATTCCCTATACGCCACTTGGCGTGACGGGGCTCTTTACTTTTTTAATGCTTGCCACTTACAGCAAAATAAAGGGTACCCTGCAGCTAGGAAAAGGTGACCTCAACAGAAACTAAATGAAATGGCTTAACATTTGAAGTTAAAGAACTCTATATCCTTAACGTTTTCAGCGCATTGAGGGTATTATTACATACGTGTGTTTTCATTGTAGGTGCATGGGCAGGTATTGATCTGAAGAACTGCGAGTTTCCCCAAACGAGCAGACAGCAATCGTGCGCCGTTAATCTGCAGCATTGTCACAATGTGATCGGATCTGACGGTACAGTCGTGTTTCAGAAAATGTGTGTGTACTACGCCCAGGGCAAATATTCGCATCTACAGCACTGCAATGATCGTATACACAGGAAACAACAAATATTGGAGAGTCTCTAGTTTTACATTTTTTACCGCACCCGCCGCGCAGGCCCTATCAGGCACATTGCGACTTCTCCTTTTCGCGAAGCTGAAGGAACACCTCAAGGAAAAGCTTATAAGGTGGGTGTAGCAGGTTGTGCTTATAAGGTGGGCGTAGCAGCTTGTGCTTATAAGGTGGGTGTAGCAGCTTGTGCTTATAAGGTGGGTGTAGCAGCTTGTGCTTATAAGGTGGGTGTAGCAGCTTGTGCTTATAAGGTGGGTGTAGCAGCTTGTGCTTATAAGGTGGGTGTAGCAGCTTGTGCTTATAAGGTGGGTGTAGCAGCTTGTGCTTATAAGGTGGGTGTAGCAGCTTGTGCTTATAAGGTGGGTGTAGCAGCTTGTGCTTATAAGGTGGGTGTAGCAGCTTGTGCTTATAAGGTGGGTGTAGCAGCTTGTGCTTATAAGGTGGGTGTAGCAGCTTGTGCTTATAAGGTGGGTGTAGCAGCTTGTGCTTATAAGGTGGGTGTAGCAGCTTGTGCTTATAAGGTGGGTGTAGCAGTTTGTGCTTATAAGGTGGGTGTAGCAGCTTGTGCTTATAAGGTGGGTGTAGCAGCTTGTGCTTATAAGGTGGGTGTAGCAGCTTGTGCTTATAAGGTGGGTGTAGCAGTTTGTGCTTATAAGGTGGGTGTAGCAGCTTGTGCTTATAAGGTGGGTGTAGCAGCTTGTGCTTATAAGGTGGGTGTACCTGGTGCCTGAAGAAGGCGTCCGGTATTTTCTTTGATGGGATCGACACCTTGATTGACGTGGGCGATTGTGTGAAGACCGGGACGACTTGTACGCTGTCACATAATGACACCGCCACGTAAATGACTTTCCAATCTTTCATAAAATGTAACAACTCATGTGAGTATCTTGGGAGCCGCGATAGCTCAGTGGTTAGTGAACAGGACTACAAAGGACAAGAGGTGGGGTTCGATCCCAATCGACGGCTTCCGGGTTCACCCAGCCTTTAATGGGTTCAGGATTTTTTTTCTGGGAAAGCAAAGCAGCAAGGACGTAATACCGACCACATTACCCCAAAAATCATGTGCCGAAGTTCTGTAAAATTTATAGTCACTAACACCATATTCCCTATTCGCCACTTGGCGTGACGGGAGTACTTTACTTTACTATATGAGTATCTTGCATATTGTCGCAATTTTTGCATTGGAGGCTACATTTTCGAACCGCCATCATAATATATGAAGTGAGCGAAATTTTAATAACAGTAAAAAGGGGGTAGGTCAAATGGGAATGAATGTAAATGAGAGGGGTATGAAATCGCAATAACTCTAATTGAGAGGTAGGTGAAAATTGGAATACGGTAGATGAGAGGTGGGTGAAATAATCAAAGCGGTAAATGAGGGATAAGTAAAATGGGAACACGGTAACTGAGAGGTAGACGAAATGAGAAAAGTGGTAAATGAGAAGTCGGTGAAGTGAGAATAACGGTAAATGAGAGGCAAGCGAAATAATAACAAGAAAAGGTGAGAGGCGAAATGTGTATATAAATAATAACAGTACTCAAAGCTCAGCAGAATTGTACAATTAACCATCTTTAGAATCTTCGCAGGAAATAACAGATATCATATTCCCAGTGCCCTACAAATTGGAACCTCTAATGATTGTGATTGTGGCACTATTAAAATGACAGCAGAACAGCTGCAATGCCAATCATGCAGAGAACGGATGTTGATCACGTTACTATAAGAAATATCTTTCAAGATCACGTTATATTGAAGACGTTACGAACCTTGAACTGGTCACTATTATACTTGAAATTATAAAAAAATGACGTGTACGGAGTTAATGCTAATGTGTCTGGGTTCTCATAGGATTTTCTAAAGATTCTCCCTATCGAAGCACCTATGGGTTTGTCCAGTGTGTGGTGATAATGATCATAAGAACAATAACTATGACGGCGTGTAAAAGTGTCTACAAAAGGTGAACTTTAAATCCACATAAAAAGTTATTGAATAGACAATCGCTAGTGCATGCAATTAACCTGACCCGCTGAATGAACAATAACTCAACTTTTACATTTAAAACGTCCAGACTATTTGAATATCTGGATGCAGCCGAATGAAGACGGAGTGTGTCAGCCACAGCGCAGGTTTAGGGAAAAATTGGGGGACACACGTACATAGTGGTGACTATGCGACTAGCTCGTCGTGTCATGGTGCTGTTTCTACCTCTCCATCATTGTAGCAGAACATGTTAAGTTCGCATGGTTAAAACACTTGATAGAAGCAGAATATTTGGGTTAAAATTGGAGCTGCAAAAAAAAAACTCAGAAAAAAATCATGTTCTAAGAAAAGATACAGAAGAAAATCTCAAAATTTGACATGCTGTGGACTCCGGAAAAAAAAGATGATGCAGAAGCTAGCCCAGAGCGACCTGGAGGAGAAGGTGAAAACAGAAATAAATAGTGTGAACCAGCCACGGGGTAATCTCCTAAGTATTGCCACGGAATGCGTGAAGTAGAGGAACCTTGTTACTAACCTACAAGATGTCATAAGAGGTCGTAGCCAATGACAGCCTTTCTTTGTCTTCGATGTTACAAGTAGTACCAGTCTTTGACAGTCTTTGTTTTTCTTCGACATTACAAGTGGTACCAACCAATGACAGCCTTTGTCTTTGACGTTACAAGTGGTAATACCTATAGCAACCTTTGTCTTTGACGTTACAAGTGGTACCGGCCAATGACAGCCTTTGTCTTTGACGTTACAAGTGGTACCAGCCAATGACAGCCTTTGTCTTTGACGTTACAAGTGGTAATACCAATAGCAACCTTTGTCTTTGACGTTACAAGTGGTACCAGCCAATGACAGCCTTTGTCTTTGACGTTACAAGTGGTAATACCAATAGCAACCTTTGTCTTTGACGTTACAAGTGGTACCGGCCAATGACAGCCTTTGTCTTTGACGTTACAAGTGGTACCAGCCAATGACAGCCTTTGTCTTCAACGTTACAAGTGGTACTAGCCAATGACAGCCTTTGTCTTCGACGTCACAAGTGGTACCAGCCAATAGCAGCCTTTGTCTTCAACGTTACAAGTGGTACCAGCCAATAGCAGCCTTTGTTTGTCTTCGACGTAACAAGTGGTACCAGCGAACAGCAGCCTTTGTTTGTCTTCAACGTTACAAGTGGTACCAGCCAATAGCAGCCTTTGTCTTCGACGTTACAAATGGTACCAGCCAATGACAGCCTTTGTTTGTTTCACTACAAAAGGTACGAGACAATGGTCGCCTTTGTTTGTCTGTTTCATTACAGGAGGTACAGTGAATGACATGACTGTTTTTGTTTGTCTGCGGCCAAGAAAAGAAGACGCTATTTACAAGAATTGACACTTGATCAAAATGACAACTCAAGAGTTTATTATTAATATTCTAGTTTTCTGCTTATTTTATCACTTGAAAAAAATATATACAGTGTTGAATGTTGATTTGGCTAATCTTTGTTTCATGTATTCTCAAAAGTATTACTCTAGACATACATAATTAATAAATTAATAAAAGCGCAATTGAAGGTCAAAGTTAAATTCATGTGTGAAGGTATTACTTGGAACCACTCCTTTAAAACATGGATTGTTGGGATCACATGGAATGTAGTGAAGCCTGGGCATCTACACACATACATCCTTGAAATGTTCTAGAATTATAGCTGGAAAGCCACCTTTTAAGTATTATAAACTAATCGCCACTTTGGGATTAAAATAGTCAGCAGTGACCACGAACCCAATGTTGGAGCAGACTAACTTGTCTAGTAAGATTTACTCGTCAGAAATAGCTGTTGTCTTACATGAAGGTCTAAGGAAGCACGAACACGTGTATTGCTGAAGATGGATACATTGGATAGTCCGTGCAAACTTTGGTGCAGCGCATTCCTGTATTAAGTGGAACATAGCAGTGGTATCATCTCTGTACCCAGCAGGAGAACTAATCTCGAGAATATAAACTAACCTTTGTCTTAGTGTGTATATCAACTTGTCATCGCCTTAGTGTGTACATTAACTTGTCATCGCCTTAGTGTGTACATTAAATTGTCATCGCCCTAGTGTGTACATTAACTTGTCATCATCTTAGTCTGTACATTAACTTGTCATCGCCTTAGTGCTCACATTAACTGGTCATCGCCTTAGTGCGCACATAAACTTGTCATCGCCTTAGAATGTACTTTAGCTTGTCATCGTCTTAGTATGTATTTTAACTTGTCATCGTCTTAGTGTGTACTTTAACTTGTCAGCGCCTCTGTATGTACATTAATGTGCCATCACCTCAGTTTGTGCATTAACTGTCCATTACCTTACTATATGTATTCAATACGTTTGTATGAACGAACCAATTTTTCAACGAGTGAGTTATACCATGGTGTGATATAACGATTTACTCAACAACAAAGACATTGAAAGAGACCAAAAACTTTAATAAGTCAACGAATAGAAGAAGGTCAGCACATGTTGGGGGGGGGGGGGGAAGGGGCGGGGGGGGCAATTGAGTAAAAATGAAATTGCTAACCACTCAACAGTCAAATACTAACAAACAGTAAGGGGTTAAGGCAAAGAACTGCAAATGAATGCATAAAAATGCGAAGCTGCAGTTAAGCTGAATGTGAGGGAAAATTGAAAAAAAGGTATGTTAGAAGCTTTAAGTGATACGTAACAAACAGTAATAATGGGCAGATGTCTTAATGGTCCTCGTATACAGCTAACTGAACAAATGCCTCGATAAACATCTACAAATATGAACTATTGCTTGTTCTGTTGAATGAACTTTTTCTTTAAAGTTGTTGCTAGGAGTCTAGACTGTCAATGGTCAAACAGCTGATACAGCGATTGAGATCCTATCTGATTCCCCATAGTTTGTCGTGGGACATTAGTGAATGAATACTTTGAGTATTTGATCAAACTAACTCCATGAACAATTCCCTCAACCAACTCCACTCCTCTCGAATAATCGACCGTCCCAGATATTCTTCTATTCAGACGTTTAATCAGAAGGAGAAGAACCACAGTCAATTATATGGTTTTGCATGGTCCGAGTCAACGTTTGGAAAACTGGGATCAATCATCTTTTCTAACGCTTTAAAAAAATCATCCAACTTCTTGATATTTATTCGCAGCTTTTTTGTATGAAAATATTTTGTGAATTTTCTGACATATATTTTTAACAAATGAGCGCGCAAAACCGAATGAGGAAGCTAATTAAATTTGGAATAAAAAAAATAAATAATTAGCTTTCCAGCGAGAAAAGGAAGAAAATGTTGGAGATTTGAGTGAAGGATACTTTGTAATAAAAAAAAATAATCATTACAAATAAATAAAAGTAAGAGTAAATAAAAAAGTACCTTGATCTTGATATTGCAACTGTCATTGCAACATCACAGAGTTGTGCTGTAGTTTTTCTATTCATTTGCGTTACGTTGTTTATTTTGTTCATTTTAAATCAAAGCCTGTTTCATTTTCCTCTAAGGATATACTGTAAACATTTGAAACATATTGTAAATATACATGATTAGCATACATGATTATTTTTAAACAACATTTGCGTTTATATGTTTTATTTGTAACCTTCTTTCCTTTTTAAATTGCCGTTTTGGACTTTTACCTTTTCCTTGATTGCAAGCATAGAATTGATTATTGTTAAATGCATATATTTCTTGTATGGTAGAACGAATAGTCTCTATACGGAACGAGATTCTAGAACGAATAGGTGATATATAGAATGGGATTATAGAACAAATATCAGCTATATAGAATGGGATTCTAGAACAAATTTCAGCTATATAGAACCGGATTCTAGAACAAATATCAGCTATACAGAAAGGGATTCTAGAACAAATAGCAGCTATACAGAATGACATTCTAGAACGAATGGCCTCTATACAGAACGGGATTATAGAACAAATAGCAGCTATACAGAACGAGATTCTAGAACAAATAGTCTCTATACGGAACGAGATTCTAGAACGAATAGGTGATATACAGAACGAGATTCTAGAACAAATAGTCTCTATACGGAACGAGATTCTAGAACGAATAGGTGATATACAGAACGAGATTCTAGAACAAATAGCAGCTATACAGAACGAGATTCTAGAACAAATAGTCTCTATACGGAACGGGATTCTAGAACGAATAGGTGATATACAGAACGAGATTCTAGAACAAATAGCAGCTATACAGAACGAGATTCTAGAACAAATAGTCTCTATACGGAACGAGATTCTAGAACGAATAGGTGATATACAGAACGAGATTCTAGAACAAATAGTCTCTATACGGAACGAGATTCTAGAACGAATAGGTGATATACAGAACGAGATTCTAGAACAAATAGCAGCTATACAGAACGAGATTCTAGAACAAATTTCAGCTATATAGAACCGGATTCTAGAACAAATATCAGCTATACAGAAAGGGATTCTAGAACAAATAGCAGCTATACAGAATGACATTCTAGAACGAATGGCCTCTATACAGAACGGGATTATAGAACAAATAGCAGCTATACAGAACGAGATTCTAGAACAAATAGCAGATATACAGACCGAGATTATAGAACAAATAGCAGCTATACAGAATGGGATTCTAGAACAAATAGCAGCTATATAGAATGGGATTATAGAACAAATATCAGCTATATAGAATGGGATTCTAGAACAAATATCAGCTATATAGAACCGGATTCTAGAAAAAATATCAGCTATACAGAACGTGCTTCTAGAACAAATAGCAGCTATACAGAACGACATTCTAGAACGAATGGCTTCTATACAGAACGGGATTCTAGAACAAATAGCCTCTATATAGAACGGAATTGTAGAAACTAATAGCCTCTATACAGAACGGGATTGTAGAAACTAATAGCCTCTATACAGAACGGGATTCTAGAGCGAATAGCCTCTATACAGAACGGGATTCTAGAACAAATAGCCTCTATACAGAACGAGATTCTAGAACAAATAGCCTCCATACAGAACGGGATTCTAGAACAAATAGCCTCTATACAGAACGGGATTCTAGAACAAATAGCCTCTATACAGAACGATATTCTAGAACAAATAGCCTCTATATTGAACGAAATTCAGAAAGAAATAGCCTCTATACAGAACGAGATTCTAGAAGAAATAGCCTCTATACAGAACGAGATTCTAGAACAAATAGCCTCTATACAGAACGGGATTCTAGAACAAATAGCCTCTAAACAGAACGGGATTCTAGAACGAATAGCCTCTATACAGAACGAGATTCTAGAACAAATAGGCTCTATACAGAATGAGATTCTAGAACAAATAGCAGCCATACAGAACGAGATTCTAGAACAAATAGGCTCTATACAGAACGAGATTCTAGAACAAATAGCAGCCATACAGAACGAGATTCTAGAACAAATAGCTTCTATACAGAACGGGATTCTAGGACAAACAGCCTCTATACATAACGGGATTCTAGAAACGAATAGCCTCTATACAGAACGGGATTCTAGAACAAATAGCCTCTATAGAGAACGAGATTCTAGAACAAATAGCCTCTATACAGAACGGGATTCTAGAAGAAGTAGCCTCTATACAGAACGAGATTCTAGAACAAATAGCCTCTATTCAGAACGGGATTGTAGAAGCTAATAGCCTCTATACAGAACGGGATTCTAGAACAAATAGCCTCTATACAGAACGGGATTGTAGAAACTAATAGCCTCTATACAGAATGGGATTCTAGAACAAATAGCCTCTATATAGAACGGAATTGTAGAAACTAACAGCCTCTATACAGAACGGGATTCTAGAACAAATAGCCTCTATATAGAACGGGATCCTGAAAGAACGAATAGCCTCTATACAGAACGGGATTCTAGAATAAATAGCCTCTATACAGAACGGGATTCTAGAACAAATAGCCTCTATACATAACGGGATTCTAGAACAAATAGCCTATATACGGAACGGGATTCTAGAACAAATAGCACCTATACAGAACGGGATTCTAGAACAAATAGTCTCTATACAGAATGGGATTCTAGAACAAATAGCCTCTATACATAACGGGATTCTAGAACAAATAGCCTCTATACATAACGGGATTCTAGAACAAATAGCCTCTATACAGAACGGGATTCTAGAACAAATAGCCTCTATACAGGATGGGATTCTAGAACAAATAGCCTCTATACATAACGGGATTCTAGAACAAATAGCCTCTATACAGAACGGGATTCTAGAACAAATAGCCTCTATACATAACGGGATTCTAGAACAAATAGCCTCTATACAGAACGGGATTCTAGAACAAATAGCCTCTATACAGGATGGGATTCTAGAACAAATAGCCTCTATACATAACGGGATTCTAGAACAAATAGCCTCTATACATAACGGGATTCTAGAACGTATTACGAGTGTTCCAGAAAACCACAAACGTAACCACCATCCACGTCTCTGCAACCTACTTTTAAACAAAAAAATATTTCCCAGCCTCGTTTACTTACTCATCAAATATGTTTATCTTTCCACAGAACCGCCAAATGTTTCGAGATAAGTTTCTATTATATCCAAATAAAACAGGTAGGTCTTTAATTTGTCTTTTTCTGCACATTTCGTGTTTGGGATAGTCTGATAGCCTCACTGAATCTTTGCCAAATGAGGTTATACAATGGCACAACTAGAGCTTAATATTGCCTGTCTCCAAGTGAAAAGCTTAGCTCTACAAAATCATGGCGCCTACTACACGCCCCGAATGGCCCCTGGTACGTCTCCAAACCAGATCGATAAATTCAATATCATCATCATCATTGAGGGCCGTCTCCGCATCGAAGGTTGGCTACCATGGAGCGCAATTCCACTCTGTCTCTTGTTTTGATGGTCCAGATTGTCATAGGTTGACTTGTTCATCTTTTGATGTTACTCGTCATTTTAGTCTTGGTCTGCCTCTGTTACCTTGTATGTTCCATTCCAATATTACTTTTATTAGGCATGTCTTTTAACATGCCCCACAAATTTCATTTGTCTTGTTCTAATTGTGTTTAGTACTTCTCTTTTCATTTTTAGTTGTTTTAAAACTGCATCGTTTGTTTTCTTTTCTTTCCATCCAATTCTACCTATTTTTCTATAAATCCACATTTCAAAGGTTTCAATTTTCTGTTCTGTTTTCTTGTGTAATGTCCATGTTTAGGCACCATACAGGAATATTGAGAAGATGTAACATTTTGCTATTCTTAGTTTTAGCCCTGATCATTCGATTTAGATATCCTCAATAAATGGGAACTTACTCTCATTGTTGGGAAAGGTAATAAAAGCGAGAATGAGCATCACTGTTACCTTTTTCTGTTGACACTTTGCATGTCTTATAAGTTCAACGTGATTGCCTTTATCTTGTACTGAGTAAATTATCGTGTATTGCTGAATGTTGTTTTCCCTGGTAACATCTATATAATAAATATAACGTTACCAGAAGTTGGTGGACTAAGCAGTAGTCAGGGAAAGTGATGAATGAGTGTTAGCGATCCGCCACTAGTAAGGTTTTATTTGAGGCCTCAGATTGCAATAGGAGCGACGGGGTGATCAACATTAATCATCAACGCCTTCATAAAAAAGTAAAAGTAAAGTGCCCCCGTCAGGCCAAGTGGCATATAGGGAATATGGTGTTAGTGACCATACATTTTACAGAACCTTCGGCACATGAATTTTGAGGTAATGTGGTCGGTATTACGCCCGTGTCGCTTTACTTTCCCAGAAAAAAATCCGGTACCCATTAAATCAACGCCTTCACAATCATAACAAATTTTGAACTTATCATGATTTCATTAAGGTTATTACAATCATTATCATCGTACCAGTGAATGATATTAAGGATTATTATATTCATTACTATCATTACCATTCCTTCGGGATTACCATCATTGTTTCATAATCATATTCATATTTATCAATTTCTTCATTATTACCAAAATCATACTCATAAACATTAAATAACGCTTTGTGGGAGCCGAGGTAGCGAAGTGGTTAGTATGATAGTCTACGTTTAAGTGGGCCCCTGTTTCAATACTCAAAATATGACTATTATTGTAAGGACCAACATAGCCCTGCTGTTCATCCAGTATCTTAAATTGAGCACCAGAGATTCTCTAAGGATAAAGTAATGCGACCTGGCTTGATATTGACCATATCACCCAAAAAATATATTATTATTAATATTAAATGTGATGATCTTCATGAGAAAATAAAGACACAAACAGCATGTAATCAATTCGCCGCATGTAGTAATAAATATTTTGCATATATATATATATATATATATATATATATATATATATATATATATATATATATACCTTAATTATAGTCATAATAATCTTTGTCACTATGAAAATATGAAATTTATGATAATTTTGTTCCGCAAATATTTGTCCTTTAGGAATTTCAAGATTTTATATAATCATTCAAAACTTGTGAACAGACCCGGCTCAAATAATCCTCCAGATATACTACCAGCAGAAGAAGAGTTACACGTTAACTGTGGAGAAACAAGCAAAGAAGAAATCATGAAAGCCATCAAACTATTAAAAGATGGTAAAGCCACAGGGCCAGATGAAATTCCTTCGGAAGCCATCAAAGCAGATATTAACACCTCAACCAAGATGTTACAAGTAGTATATAAAAGGGTTTTGAGCCCGAATTGCACGGCAATGCACCGTGCCTGCATCGTTAAGGCAGTATTGTTGGTACCATTCCTGCATATTTCTGGTACGATGCAATCTTGTTGTTGTTATGACCTGACCCGGTGGTCGGGTGACCGCTTATCTCGTGGGGGATTATCTCGAGTGGGCAGCACGCCGGGGCTTATCTCAAGTGGGTTCGCGGGGGTGTCTGTCGCTCGCTGGCTATGGACACCAGTGGTTCTAAAACTTGTGTATGTGTCAGCGGTTCTAAAACTTGCGCGCTCACGCTTTCGGGCGGGGCAGGCGGGTGGGGAAAAGTGGGGCCTTTATTGGTCAAATTGTGTTATTAGTATCATCATGTGCCAGGATAGCGGTTCTTGGGGGAAAGGGTGCCTTTATTGGTCGAGTGTGTGTTATTAGTATCGTTAGCATCATGTGTGAGGTGGGTATTAGGCAACAGGAGGCGACATGTAAAAAAAAAAATTCTGACAAAGCAATGACGTTGAAGGGGGTATTGTTAGGAAAAGGTAAATACGACTATCTCGCGGGCGACGCGGGTTGGGGAACGGGGTTGGTCGGCACAGGGTGTGTTATTGTAGTATCGCTAACATCATATACCAGGTGTTATTATAGCGATTTTTAGTGACACATCATCATCATGTGCCACCCTCAAGAAGCATCATCAACATGTACCCTTCATGTCCTATCATCATCATCATGCCACACAAAGTATCAAGCCGCGAAAATCTCTCTCTCTCTCTCTCTCTCTCTCTCTCTCTCGCACAAGGTAGTCGTGTTATTGTATGACGGTCCTGAAAACAATGTAACTAAAGAGGGGTGGTATTGTAGATATGGTTGAAGGGTCGCCTCGTGGTACTTGATGACGGGTAAAGTTAGGTAAAATAGCTGCCGGCGCGGTGGGGCTTATCGGATTATCTCGTCGAACGTTCTCGCGTGGTCTTAAAAATAAAAATATTTATGAATATTAAAATGAATAATATCCCTCGCCAGAAAAGATACCAGACTGCTTAATAGAATAGCTTGGTAGAAGGTCAACAACCATACCCTCCCCTCCACAGCATCATCACCTGTAATACAGAGACATTATACCCCCACCCTCATCGTCGTCATGTACCATCAATATGTGTGAATCACACGTTGTAAGTGTTTACCTTTTTTCCAAAGCTTTTAACGTGTCGCCATAGCTTCACTGTAACACTTTAGTATTTGAATATCAATTGGAATAAATAATTATATAAAATACCTCCTTTAACCTGTATCACATAGAAATTATACTCCTCCCCTTAGCCCCGTCAACATTCCGTGTTGATAATATAAAGTATCATCATCAATATGGGTCACCATACCTTCCCCCTCCCCTCAACACAAGCCCGTTGGTGTAGAGTGAACATGTCTCGCCACAACTTTCGAGCTCGTACTCTAAATAGTGAGAAGGGGAAGGGGGTGTAAGTGGACGTGGTTGAGTATTATCTCTTAGGGTATCTGCTGCTAGTGTGCTGTTATCGGGTGACCATAAGACCAGGTGTGCAAATCTAAATAACGTATTAGTTGTGATGATTCTAAAAATGAAGAAAAGGGGTGATTTCCCTTTTGATTGTTCGTCACGGGGTGTAAATATGTTGTCGGTGTTATTAGTGTCGAAGTTTTTAGTATCGCTGACATGGTGACTTAACGTCGTCGGCATCATCATCATCATCATGGGGCATAGCCGTTGGCGTGTTTTGTAGTAAGATGGGTAATATGACCGGTTCGTAAATCAGCTAACTTTGGAAATCTAAGAGTAACTTTAAGTAATGACGGTCTCAGAAAGTTGATAGATCAAGTTATATCTTTTGTGGTTTCGGGTCCGCGCGGGGCTCGTCGGGTCGGCGCGGGGCTCTCGGGTCGGCGCGGGGCTCTCGGGTCGGCGCGGGGCTCGTCGGGTCGGCGCGGGGGGTCGTCGGGTCGGCGCGGGGCTCGGGCAACATCATCATGTGTAGTAAAGTGTGCTAACATTAAATAGTGACGCGCTCTCTCGCTCTCTCTCTCTCTCTCTCTCTCTCTCTTTCACATTCATGGTAAAGCAAAACAAAATTCGTTCTATATTTCACATACATTTATTAATACAAAACATATTTGAGTTATGAAAAAAGAAAAAGAAAACGGACTTATTTTTAAAATGATAAAAATCAATATTTAAATGGCGAGGGGTACCGGTACTTTATCACAGATTCAGTCTAGTTGCTAAAATAATTGATCTGTTACCAGACTCCAGAACAGGTGAGATGATTTTACTATACTCCAGAATACGGTTTTCAAATCTTTCACGGTCAAGTGCAAGCTGGTGCCAATGAGGAATGAGGTCCCCATCTTCCAGATCAACAAATGAAATGATATCAGGCGCCGCGGCAAAACAAACCTAAGGACAAGTCGAACTATAAGGTTTAATGCAACTCTCATTAGGATAGTATAAGGTTTAATGAAACATTCGTTAGGCTAGTTAATCTCGGTACATTATTGGTACTTAAGTTTTAAGAATACAAAATCTATATTTGGCTTAGAAGATGTGATGTTGGTATACGTAGCTATAACTAACCTGAATGTCTGTGTTTAGAAAAAAAAATTGGGATTATAGAAATCTCTGGTAAGTCATGAAATTAACGATCGATACATATGGGTTTGGTGTTGGTATATCAGACTATAAATCGCCTGTAACACTAAGTAACCGACAAACAAATACATACCCTGTTAATTATATTTTTTGTCGGATCGTGTGGTTGAGTGGAAGTGTTGCTGATAGTAGGGTAAATTTCATTCCAGCGAGCATTAACTTCCTCATAATCTAACTCCGGAGCAGAATTCTCTACACCTCTAATCTCGGAACTTTCATCACTCTCCTCATCCTGTGATCTCGAATTTAATATGGAAAGTGGCTGAATCCTCGCATGCTCAGAGGTTTCATTTCTGTTTACCACACTATCGGGGATCTTCTTGAAGATGGAATCTAAAGTTAACCCATTATTAAAATAAGCATTAGGTGGTGTCCAAGATGGGAAAGCTTGCTCTTCCAATGACCACTCAGACTATTCAGAACTTTCCTCGTCTTCTGAGCTTGAACTTACACTAAAAAGTAGCTGGGCCATTGAACTTACACTAAGAAGTAGCTGGGCCATACTACGAAATTCTTGAAGTTACAATTCCACTAAAATTATTATTTTTTTTTTCCTTTTTGTTTTTACCCTGTTTGAATAGGGGACTTAACACAATTTCTAAAAAAAATATATAAATATATATAAACACACACACACACACACACACACACACACACACACACACACACACACACACACACACACACACACACACACACACACACACACACACACACACACACACACACACACACACACACACACACACACACACACACACACACACACACACACACAATCAAACATTTCAGATCGAATAATGAGATACATCAATTGCGAACCATCACAGTTATCACCACTACCGTCCAACAAAGAAATAACTCAATACGATGGCAAAACGAGCACTATTTGTTTCAGGCCGGATATGGCACAAATCTGATGAGAGCAAAGGGAAGGCCCTGCTTGCCCGCTACATTGGACCAAAGCAATGAGGCTGTAAGAATGAGGATATGGGGATCGCTATCAAAATTGTGTAAGGATGTAGTGCTAGAAGAAGATCTCACAATCACAACCATTCGCACCACACTTCAAAGGTCACACAACACTGCTTCTGGTCTAGACGATGTTCGGTACGATGACATAGGCGATTTAGCTGACGACGACTTGACAAAACTGGCCAATAAGTTTAATGCCAGCATTCGGAGTGGCCAGATTAAGTAGGAATGGCTACACAGCTACGTACTACCGCTACCGAAGCCAAACAAGGCCCATTCTCCGATCAGTGCCTACAGAATCATCACAATACAGAACACTGCGGCAAGCTACTGGAGAAAATAGTTGCCCGTGTCCTCCCCTGTCACCTTGAACAGAAACGCTCATTCCCACCCACACTCGGAGGTTGTAGATATAACACAGAGACATGGCTCAACGCGGCAGTCTTTGCTTATGACGTCTTCGAAGGCTTCCACAGACGAAAGGAGACATGTGCTGCTGCTATAGGTCTGGAGGATGCATACAATATAGTACCATTTGAATATCTCATGCATATTCTGGTCTTTCATAATCATAGAATTGACTGATATATTATGTCCATCTTTCCATTGTCTTCTCCTGTCCCATTATTATATTTCCTTGCTTTGATTTCACACATCCTGAAACTTTGACTTCTTTCTTCCTGTTAATTCATTTAACTGATTGTGCATACATTTTGAGTCTTTCTTTTATTGTTTTTCTATTTCTTCACATTTCTGTTTTAACCATTCTTCCTTTGCTTCTCTGCATTTGTTTTGGATCTCTTTGTGCAATATTTTGTATGTCCATTCTTCTTTCTTATGTTTTCTTCTTTCGTCCATTAGTTGTAATATTTCTTCTGTCATCCATTTCTTTTTGTTGATTCTTTTAGTCACTGGTATTGCTTCTTTTGATGTTTGTTGAATCGATTGTTTGAGCATTTCCCACTGTATCTGGATGTCCTGTATTTTGTCAATAGCATTATATCTATTTTGTACTATCGTGCTGTACTTATCACTCATCTGTTTATCTACTCTTAGCATATCTAGTTCTAATTTTATATTTCTTGGTGATTTCTGTGCCTTCCGCAGTTTTATTCTTATCTTTGCAACTACTGGTACATGGTCACTATTGCAATCTGCTCCTGGCCTTGTTTTAACCGATTTTAGCCTATTCCTGAATCTTCTCTGTATCAGTATAAAATCAATTTGATTGTGTACTTTTTTGTCTGGACTTTGCCATGTCCATAGTCGCCTAGGGTGTTGTTTGAACCAGGTGTTACCTATAAATCATTTCATGTGTCTTTGCCCAATCTATCAATCTATCCCCTCTGTCATTCGTCTCTCCAAGGCCATGCCCCCGCAGCCCCCCCCCCCCCCCCCCCCGTCACATTTTGCACTTTAGCTGTTCCTACCTTTGCATTGAAATCCCCTAATATAATAGTTATTTCTTGGGATTTACACTGTTACATGGTCGCCTCTAGCTCTTCATAAAAAGTGTCAATGTCTTCTTCTCGCTTGTACTTGTTGGTGCATAAACTTGAATTATGTTGATATCCATTGGTCTGCCACTCAATTTTACTAGCAGAATTCTGTCTGAAACTGGCCAAAATCCTTTCACTGTTTTGCTTCTTTCTCTATCTAACATGATGCCTACTCCTCTTTCGTGTATGGTTCCCCCAGAGTAAATTACATTTCCACTGTCGCGTTGTAATAATCCTGCCCCTGTCCATCTCATTTCACATAGTCCCAAGATGTTCTATTTCATTCTCTTCATTTCTTGACTGATGTTTTCTAGTTTTCCAACCTGGAATGCTGATCCAATGTTCCAAGTTCCTATTGCTAGTGTCTCTTTATTTTTGATCTTGCATACAGTAGCTTGATGACGATCGGGTGTCACCTGTAGCACATGACGCTCCCTACCGGACGAGGTGGCAGTGGAGTCCCCATTAACGTCGTTAGCTGTAAATATAAAGTTGTGGTTTGTCATGATTATTCTAGGCAATATAAGAAGGAAGTTTGCCATTCCTTTCCTTCTTGTCAGTGACTGTACTAGTCGGAGATCGCAGCCATTTTCTCTATACATGAGATCCTCTGCCTGCCATCGCGGTGTGGGGACCATAACCGGCACTACGTGTCCACAACACCATCCACCATCTGCTCCAATGGCTTCACATAACCCTGATAGGGTGGCTAAACGGGAGCTCCACCTTGCCCAAGGGTGCCCCGAAGAGTAGCGGAGGAAAGGAGACGTCTTTTATAATAACTATATAATATAACTATACAACTAAACAACTATATAACTATATAATTAAACAACTATATAACTATACAACTATATAACTACACAACTAAACAACGATATAACTATATAATTAAACAACTATATAACTATACAACTATATAACTACACAACTAAACAACGATATAACTATATAATTAAACAACTACATAACTATACAACTAAACAACTATATAACTATATAATTAAACAACTATATAACTATACAACTATATAACTACACAACTAAACAACGATATAACTATATAATTAAACAACTACATAACTATACAACTAAACAACTATATAACTATATAATTAAACAACTATATAACTATACAACTATATAACTACACAACTAAACAACTATACGACTATATAACTAAACAACTATATAACTATTCAAATATATGCAATAGAAGTTTTCATTTCACGTTATGAATCTTTAACTTGTTTAGAAATGACAGCTTAGTTTGGACGTAAAGTTCAATCCAAAGTTGAGGATTTGCTGTTGCTCCGGCTCTGAAACAAAAACATGGGTACCTGGTTGACTGAAATGGAGAAAATAGTAACGGCAAGAAAGAACATAACTACCGATTCCTCACCCCTCATCCCATATTGTTTCATGATAACGGTGGATTCACACAACTCCACTGGGAAACTACGAGTTTATTGCTTGACACTCGTTATCTTGAACAATAACAGGAGTATGCAATGTTATATGTGATAACAAACATATGCTATCTTGAACAATAACAGGAGTATACAATGTTATATGTGATAACAAACATATGCTATCTTGAACAATAACAGGAGTATGCAATGTTATATGTGATAACAAACATATGCTATCTTGAACAATAACAGGAGTATACAATGTTATATGTGATAACAAACATATGCTATCTTGAACAATAACAGGAGTATGCAATGTTATATGTGATAACAAACATATGCTATCTTGAACAATAACATGAGTATACAATGTTATATGTGATGACAAACATATGCTATCTTAAACAATAACATGAGTATACAATGTTATATGTGATGACAAACATATGCTATCTTAAACAATAACATGAGTATACAATGTTATATGTGATGACAAACATATGCTATCTTGAACAATAACATGAGTATACAATGTTATTTGTGATAACAAACATATGCTATCTTGAGCAATAACAGGAGTATACAATATTATATGTGATAACAAACATATGCTTTCTTTAACAAAGAAAGGAATATTAAACGTTATTAGTGATAACTAACATAGACTATCTTTAGCGGTAAAATGAATATGAGATATTATAAGCGACAGCAATAGAGACGAGATTGAAATATGTTATCCGCTCAGAAGTCAACCATTTAATCATTAAAAAATGCTGGTGGCGTTTCCCTGAAGGAATCATTAGGGGACAACCTATCGGATATTAGCGAAGATAGAGAAACAAATTGTGGAGCAGGCCTGGGCAATTTTGTGAAGAATCGTACCGAAGTGAAGTAAAAGTGATGTTTTTCTGATTAAGCGTAATCGCAGTAATGGTTTTTGACTGCTTTCTCAGATATTAAATAGAGATCACAAGAAACAATGACACGGATTTTCTCCTGCCTTGTTTATTGTGTAGTTGGAGACAATACTGAAGTGTGAGTCGTTGAGGTTCAACTCTAGACGTGGTGAATTTTTTTTTCAAGGCTCGTCATGGCGTTCACCAAGCCTCTGAAAATGGGTACAAGAGACTTTTTGGGGAGAAAAAGTAATTAGTCTAAAGTTATATCGATTAGTTTATCTATAAATGGAGGCGTTGCTTATTGAATAATATGAGAAATGAAAAAAAAATGGTATGGTTAAAACTTTACGTAATTAATGGACGACACAATTGAACGACGTTTCGGCTCAATTGACCTTCGGCAGGAACAAACAACACACACACACACGCACGCAATTATGTAAGTAACAAAATTAGCCCTACATAGCTAACTAACTAAGTAATGTGATCCATAAAAACGATACAGACAAAAAAGGAATTGAAGTCAACGGTCACAATATAAATAATTTATGATATGCGGATCACACAGTATTAATAACAGAGACAGAGAATGAACTACAAGAAATGTTAGACATAATAGTAAAAGAAAGCAACAAGAAAAGTCTCAGTCTGAATAGTAAGAAAACAGAAGTAATGGTTATATCGAAGAAACAATCATCACCAGCATGCAGCATAAAAATAAACAGGGCACATTTGAAACAAGTGCAACGCGTCAAATACTTGGGCACAATAATAACATCAGATGGAAGATGCACCACAGTAATAACAAGCAGAATAGCTCAGGCCAAAATAGCATTCATAAAATGAAAAATATGTTATGCAACAAACATATGTCAATAGAAATGAGAAAGAGAGTTCATTGGCGCTAAATAGAGCCAATTCTGACTTATGGAAGCGAATCATGGACAGTAGACAAACAAATTAAAAGACGATTAGAGGTCATAGAGATGAGATTTCTCAGAAGAATGTTGAATGTTCCCGGGACAGTTAAAAAGACCAATGAGGAAGTTCTCAAAGAGGCCAACACAAAAAGGCAGCTCCTAAAACACATCAGAAAGAAACAATCAACATTTTTCGGGCAGATCATGAGAAGAGGAGAGTTGGAATACTTGGTTACAACTGGCAAAATAAAAGGAAAGAGGTATAGCGGACGACAAAGATAGAAAATACTGAATAACTTGGTGTCATGGCATGGAAAACAGTCAACAACAGAACTGATACGATGCTCTGTAGATAGAAGATTATGGAAGGACATGATCGCCTACGCCAACTGGTATGGCACATGATGATGATGATAAAAACGATACTCACAATTAGGCATGGATAGAAGCTTTACCTTACAAGATAGAAGTAATTCTAAAAGACGAGCCACGGATTGATAGATGTCTCAGATATAGATCAGCTAAGAGCGCAGATGTTGTCTCTTGAAGGACACAGTTCAGGGTATATTGAAAGTGTGCAACGTTTAGAAACTATAGTTAACGATAACATACAAACAATTTTTGGGGAGGGACTGGTTAGTCTCGAGGCAAGACGCCGCCCTCTGGCGACTCAAACCACCCCTGGTCTCAGCAGCGAGGCACGGCTTGAAACGTCAATTTCTCATGGACTATAAAATAATATGAGTACCTCCTAAGACGGAGTTATCTGCCTGTGCGGCGAGGGACCCCTGTGCACGCGGCTGCCAGCGAAAAACGGATTAACACGCAAAATTCAGTTCCTAGTCTCTAGGGACTTCGTCAGAAGTAAAAGCTGGCTAACGAAAAAAACAAAAAAAAAAAAAACAAACAATTTTTGATATGATACAAAACTTTGAGATTATGTTAGTAATGCAACAACAATAATTGCAGATATGATTGTAAGTTTTGACACTGTGACTCAGAAGATATTTTCTTTTCCTTTCCTTCCTCATTCCCTTGTACACGTTAGACTGTTTCCTGTCGTGCGTCTAATGGATTTAATTTCGAAAGTTACTATGTTTCTTATAATTCTTGAGTCTATCCTCCCGGTCTAGAATTGGTAGCACAACTTTGGGATGAAAAGAGATGAGATATATTTTGTGGTCTTTTGCTTTTTTGTTGTCTTCTTTTGCTGTTATGTTTCCCAGTGTTTCTAATATTCCATCAATTCATCATTTTTGTGGTCGACCATTGATTCTGGTGTTCTCGTAACTTTTTGTTCAAGGCTCGTTGTGTTGTGTTTTGGTTTTTCTGTCCTATCACGCAAACATAACATGGTCCACGTAATGAGATATATTTTGTGGTCTTTTGCTCTTCTGTTCTTTTCTGCTGCTATTATGTTTCCTAGTGCTTCTAATATTCCATCGATCCATCTTTTTCGTGATCGACCGTTTGGTCTGGTATTCTCACAACGTTTATTGAGGGCTCGTTGTGTTGTGTTTTGATCACTCTGCCTTGTCACGTGGCTAAAGCATTTTATCTGTTGTTTCTTTATTTATTAAATAGCGGACATTATTCCTAGCCTTTCCCAGTTCTTCATTTCTGATCTTAACTCTCAGGCTGTTTCCTGTCTTTCGTCTAACACATTTCATCCTGGCAGTGGTTATTTATCTTATTGTTCTTGAGTCTAGGGTCCATGTCTGACATTGGTAACATAACGCTAGGATGAAGATTGTATTGTATAGTGCCCGTCTTGGCAAGTTTTAGTGTTATTTCCTTGTTGGACAATAGTGGTATTAGCTGTCCGACAAGCTTTGTTCCATCTTGAGTCTTTTTATGTTACTTGTGAATTGTAGTTTGTTACAAGATTTTCTATTTATTTAAATTCCTTCACCTATTTTAGCTTTATGCCGTCCATTCTTATGTTGCTGTTCTGTTTTTTCTTTTTGCGATATTCGTGATACCTCTTTTGTTGATGTTGATTTTCATGTTGTAATGGTTGCTGTGCTTTTAAGTCTAATTAAGTGTTCTTGTAGGTCTTCTATTTTTCCATGCATTCATGTCTTAGCCTCCGCAAAAAGAAACTAATTAATCACATCTTTCTCCGATGAGTTGGCTAACTTATATATGTAGGTAGTTCATGTAGGTAATAAACAACAGGGAAGAAAGTAAGCAACCTTGTAAAATGCCATTTGGTACGATGCTTATCTATTACCTGTCTTCTGGAGCTTTCTATTGTTGTCATACTACATTGAATTTTCTGTGCAGCGATGTAGCTCCTTTTTCTTCGGCTGTAGGTATTATTTCTACTGACATGTTATCTATTCCTGGTACTTTATTTATTGGTGCTTATTTTATTATTTCTTCTTTCATGATGTTGGGTCAGTGTCTGTGCATCCGCGTGAGGTTTCTGTTGTGATGTTGGTAGTTGGTGCCAACTTCTATAGGTCATTGAAATATTCCTTCCGTGTGTGTTGCATGTGTTTGTTATTTGGTGTTGGCTGTCCTTCTTTGTCATTTGTGAATTAAGTGGGATTGTGACAGTTAAAACACTATTTTAAAATGATAAAGTATTGACATTGAGATTAGGAAAGAGGAAGTACAGAGGATCGTGTCAATGATTCAAAGATACAATACATATAATTATGAGCAATGCTTTAAATCTATGATTCATAATATTTATCTCAAGGATTCTTTTGACCCTGTGCCAAAATTATGTATCAGAAACTACCCCATTGAATTACGAATGATTTCCAGAAACATGACGACCCTTATCAATTGGCTTATTCTATATTCGTCACCTGTTCTGAAGAAAATGTTGTGGTCTCCGTCATTGTATGACATTTATGACATAAATAAGATTGCAAAAAAAAAACCCCGAAGGATTCATTTGTTACACAATGTTTTTTTTTTATTATAAACCATAACGTCTTGTTTCGAGACGAATTTTCTCATGAATGAATAACAATGGAAGCCCGACATTGATGTGGTTTACTCAACGTCTGTTATGATCTGGAAATAAATTCTGTGCTTTAAATTATTCTATTCATTCGGGAAGATGTATGAGAATAGATACATAATTATAAACTGATACATTCTTCAATGTTTCTAATATCACATTTCAAATGGAGAAAAGTTGTCAAATATTTGAGCTTCAAGTCGGAGAACGAAACTTGTGAGAACAGAAGGCGACCGCCGCTCATACAATTGTATTGTACTAAAGCCACGTCTAACGGTTGCAAAAACAGTATCAGGAGATCAACTATATCCTAGTTGAAGAGCAATTTTAGACGGCAACGTTGGATCGTTTGTGTTGTCTTTTATATCGCGGTAACGCTTTAAACATACAAAGACAAATAATATGGTATGCCGACCTGGAGAGAATGTTTAGTGATGTCATACCATAAACAGCATAGACAAACGTGGAGGACGCAGAGCTCGAGCAAGGCATAGACAATGTTGAAATGACAATATCAGAGAAACTGACAGCCCCAGCAACGATTGATAAGATCTGATACCATGAAACATTTTACTCAATAGATGCTCTACTATAAAATTAGGCCAGTGGAACACCTAAGAGTGAAAATAAGTTACAAGAAATGTTAGACATTAAAATAAAAAAAGTAAAGTACCCCCGTCACGCCAAATGGCGTATAGGGAAATATGGTGTTAGTGACCCTATATTTTACAGACCTTCAGCACATGATATTTGGGGTATGGTGGTCGGTATTACGCCCGTGCTGCTTTACTTTCCCAGAAAAAAATCAGGTACCCATTTAAGGCTGGGTGAACCCAGAAGCCGTCAGTTGGGATCGAACCCTACCCCTTGTCCTTTGTAGTTCAGTTCACTAACCACTGAGCTATCGTTGCTCCCATGTTAGACATTATAGTAAAAGAAAACAAAAAATAGAGGACTCAGTCTTAATAGCAAAACGACAGAAGTAATGGTAACAACAAAGAAAAAGACATCACCTCAGTGCGTGCGAAATAAAGACAAAAAGTGGAACAATATTAAAACAAATAAATGAATTTAAATATTTGGGAACTTTGTTAACCTCGGACGGAAAATGTACAACAGAGGTGAGATGCAGAATTGCTCAGGCAAAAGCAGCTTTCCAAAAAAAATGAGGAAGATAATATGCAATCCATTTTTGACAATAGAAACAAGAAAAAGAGTTTTTAAATGCTATGTAGAGCCAGTCTTAACATATGGATGTGAATTATGGACAAAAGGACAACAGACAAGGAAATATGGTTTTACAGAAGAATGTTGAGAATACCATGGACAGCTAAGAAGAGTAATGAAAACGTTCTGAAAGAGGCTAAAGCAAAAAGAGAGCTAATTTCCAATATTAGGAAGAAACAATCATCATTTTTTAGCCATGTAATGAGAAGAGAACAGCTGGAGTATATTGTAACAACTGGGAAAATTGAGGGACGAAGAGATAGAGGGAACCAAAGAGAAAAGATACTAGACAGCTTAAGAGAATGGCTTGGCAGAAAGTCAACAAAAGCAATGATAAATAACTGTCGTGATCGAAAGTTGTGGAGAGACATGATCGCCAGCAGGCCCAGTACTTGATGATGATGATGAGAACACCTGTACAAATTTGCTACTCTCTGGCGTGTCTCCACCTCTAAGTGATAACTTACGTGCCTATTTCCATGAGAGATGTTCTGATGGTAGGAAGACTACCAAGAGAAAACCCGAGCCTGACAGGTCAAAAAGCTAGGACCAGGAAAAACGAGACACAAACATGTTGAAATTGGATGCACTGGGCTACATGCCTTACATAACAACAACGCATTTCTCACAATGATGACGTCACAGTCTACAAGAAAACGACACAGTGCTCATTGCGCGAGGGTTTAACCAATCAAAACTGCTGATGGTAACTTCCCCTTGTGTTTTGCAATCAAAAGCACAGAAAGAAAAGACAAGAGCTATTGACCAAACATCAACGCTAACAGGAAAAGCTCCTGTGGCGATCACCGGTACCAAACAGGGACAAGCTGTATATGTATATGTTACCAACCTTGAGCAGAGAAGCGCTATCTTCGAACTTATGTATGACGTCTAGAGATCTTTCAACAGCAGCAGAGAAAAGAAGTACTTACTTCGACACTCGAGATAGTAAAAGAGGAAGATAAAAAGAAGTACTTCCTTCGACACTCGAGGCAGTAAAAGAGGAAGATAAAAAGAAGTACTTCCTTCAACACTCGAGGTAGTAAAAGAGGAAGATAAAAAGAAGTACTTCCTTCAACACTCGAGGTAGTAAAAGAGGAAGATAAAAAGAAGTACTTCCTTCAACACTCGAGATAGTAAAAGAGGAAGATAAAAAGAAGAAGCGACAGAAGAAAGATGTAAACATAACTGCATAACATTTTAAAGAACCTTCTTGAAGGAGAAGAACATTAACCAGTGTTTGAAGGAAAAGACGAAGTTGTTAGCTATGTTTTTATTTCGGTGGCTAACGAAGCAATTTCTATAGTGACTAGTAATTTTCTTGGGATACTAGAGATTCAGATTACGCCCTATTGGCTGTACGATTCTCTGATCAGCTTTCTTGTAACCGCTATTGTGCGACATCAACCCTTCAGTACATTCTTTTAATGATTCTCTTCTTTTAACAATTTCGGAAATGAAGAAGAAAAACAATGAATACACCGATTGTAACGAAGTTGTCAATTATTTCAATCTCTACCAACGAAAACTAACAACACAAGTAACATAGTTAGGTCAGCTTCAAATTGTATTATAACACATGCCCTGAGTAATAAACAATAGACAAACAAATGAAAAGACGATTGGAGGCCACGCAGATGGGATATTGAGAGTTTCCTGGCAGTCAAAAAGACCAGCGAGGAAATTCTCAGAGACAATCACAAAAGGAGAGCTTCTTAAAGTATCGGAAGTGAACAATTGCAATTTTTCGGGCACATGATGAGAAGAGAAAGTTGGAATACTTGGTAACAACTGGCAAAATACACGAAAAGAGAGACAGCGGACAACAAAGAAAGAAGATGCTAGTTATCTTGAAGTCGGTCACCAGTTAACCGGGGTAAACAGTTAACAACATAATTGATACAAAACATTGTTGACAGAGAATTGTGGAAGGACATGATCTCACACGCCAATCTGTATGGCTCATGATGATGATTAATAATGCAGTTATAAAACCATATCCATCATGTTGACTACTTTGCTCAACCAAAAGTGTTTCAAAGATAACAAGAAGAAGAAGAAAAGAGGAAGAAGAAAAGAACAAAGAATAGTTGAGATCTGGACTGAAAGATAAAGAAAGTATTTATAACCAATCCCTAGGCTTTAAACAAAAAAATATAAAAACTATTTTAATATCTCTTACTAGGGTCATCCGAGGGCGAGGGACACATACAGGACCGGAGCATCACAGCCACTTATCCTAAGCAGTCGCCACGAGGTATTAAGGTCTGAGCTTTTCTTTCGCCCCCTGATAGAAACAAATCTTTTGACCCAACCGGGATTCAAACCCTCGTTTTCCTGGTTAGGAGCTCGATGAATTATTCACTCGGCCACGCGCTCTCCTACCTTTATTTTATGACTGGGGTTGGGATACTAAAATAAGGCAATACACCGTACAATATAAATGTGGATAACAGAAAGTTAACAGTACAATTAAAATGGGAGAAATTGAGTTCTCACTTCGAGAATGTGTTAGACGAATGACAGGAAAACAGTCTGAGAGATATTGAGTTCTCACTTCGAGAATGTGTTAGACGAATGACAGGAAAACAGTCTGAGAGATATTGAGTTCTCACTTCCAGAATGTGTTAGACGAATGACAGGAAATAGTCTGAGAGATACTGAGTTCTCACTTCGAGAATGTGTTAGACGAATGACAGGAAATAGTCTGAGAGATATTGAGTTCTCACTTCGAGAATGTGTTAGACGAATGACAGGAAAACAGTCTGAGAGATATTGAGTTCTCACTTCCAGAATGTGTTAGACGAATGACAGGAAACAGTCTCAGAGATATGATCAGAAATGAAGAACTGAGAAAAAAGCTAGGAATAGCCCCGACCATAGAATATATAAAGAAACAAACAGATAAAATGGTTTTGCCACGTGACAAGGCAGAAAGAACAAAACACAAGACAACGAGCCTCAACAAACGTTGTGAGAATATCAGATCCAAGCGTCGACCACGAAAAAAGATGTATGGATGGAATATTAGAAGCACTAGGAAACATAACAGCAGCAGAGGCGAACAGAAGAGCAAAGGACTGCACATATAATCTCCCCTCGAGGCTGAAAGGCAAATGAGGAAGGAAAGAAGACGAAGAAGAAGACTTCGAGGAACACTGGTAGTGTTTATCTCCTGCCGACTACATGTACCGCTGATTTAGGGCCAAGGGTAGACCAGTCTTCCCTATATTGATCACTGCTTGTTTGTGATCTCCCCTATAAAACACCGATACCAGTTGAATATGTCAAATCCTATTATGTAAATCTAGTTTACAAACAAAAGTGAATTATTTCTGGAGAAAAATAAACGTATTCCGGCAGTAGAATAAATATATGTTATTCTTTTCTTCTTTCCTTCTTCATAGATTTGCTGTCCTTTGTTCTTCTGTTAGCTTTTTTCTGCTGTTATGTTTCTTAGTGTTTATAATAATCGATCAATCCTTCTCTTTCATGGTGGACCCTCGCGTCTAGTGTTCACATAATGTTTATTAAAGGCTCGTTGTGTTGAGTTTTGGTCTTTGTCTTATCACGTGGCCAAACCATTTTATCTTTTGTTTTTCTATGCAATAGCGGGAATTATTTCTAGCATTTTTCTCAGTTCTTCATTTCTTATCTTATCTCTCAAGCCGTTTCGCGTTATACGTCAAACGCATTTAATTTTGGTAGTGGTTATTTTTCTTGTTGTTTTTGAGTCATCATCCAGATGTAACATTGGAAGCACAATGTTATGATGAAGAATGTGTTGTAGAAGTGTCCATTTTGCCTCAAGTCTTATGTTCTTTTTTAACTACATATATTTGTAATGAAACAATTGGTTTGACTATGACAAAACAGAAGCAACTAACAACGAAGCAACGCAGTTATCATGTAAAATAAACATAAAATTGTATCTAGCATTTAATTGGTAGAGAGATGAAACAAACAGCGACGTTTCAACAAAAGCCTTCATCAGGTGAAAAACAAAAATCTACAAAGATCAACACGATAGGTAAATACTATTTTAAAATAAACTTGTGATTTTTATTTATGATTTCTCTCTGCGGAAACCGCCCCTGGTCTCAGCAGCGAGGCCCGGCTGGAAACGTCAATTACTCGTGGACGGAAAAAATATGAGTACCTCCGAAGACGGAGTTATCTGTTTGTGCGGCGAGGGACCCCTGTGCACACGGCTGCCAGGGAAAAACGGATTAACACGCAAAATTCAGTTCCTAGTCTCTAGGGACCTCGTCAGAGGTAAAAGCTGGCGAACACAAAAAACAAAAAAAAAAAAAAAAAAACAAACAAACAAGGAAATGCAAACATGAAAGCCAAACACTGATCCGAAAAATGGCGAAAAGATTTAGCAGGACCGCTACTCTCTGCCCCACATTATCTGTGCTTATCTGCATACTTTTATTAGTAGACGCTACGAAAACAATAAAATGAACTAGTGTTCTCAAAGAAGATGGATAGATCAAATACAAAACACCACTCTGAAATAAAACTTGAGGAGAGATCAACATAGAACCCTATACTTATATCTATCGATCTTTCGAGCCGTAGCCGACCCACAGGGCATAGACAAATCTTGCACAGATTTCTTTGATCAAATCTCACCATTTCTCTCTGTTCTGTGCAAGCATTTCGATCTCATTGAAGAAATCGATTCCTGCTGCCTTTGCCTCTCTGATCAATGTTCTTCTAAGTGTTTCTCTGGATCGGCCTTTTTTTTCATCCTTCCTGTTCTTTCCCACACGAGGGCTTGCTTTGTTATTCGGTTATTATTTCTTCTCATCACATGCCCAACATATGTCCATCCTTTTTTTCTTGATTACTGATGATATTAGTGGTTGATTGGCGATTTCTCTAATTTCCTCGTATGTTTTGAATTTGTTGCACGCTATACCAAGAATTTTCCTTAGACATTTATTTTCAAATGCTTCCAATTTTGTTTAAATATCTTTTGTTGTTTTCCAGCTCTCGCGTGCATACTTAAGGATTGATAATACATTTGAGTTGACAGTACGTTTTTTGTTTCGTATACTTACAGTCCTCTAAATGCTGAAAGACAAATACATACTGAAAGAATGACACTATGAATGAATGATTTAAAGAACGAATGAAAGAACAAGAAAGAAAGAAAAATATGGGAGCACACATGACTCTTTTAGTTTGCACTAAATGGAAAGAAATGACGTGGCAACACGAACATGTTTTGCATTGGATGTTCGAAGTCCACTCCACTAGAGTGACGTCAACACAAACATCGTCGCAGTTTATTCGGCATTTTCTGCACTCATAGGCGAATCACGATACCAGAGGCATTTGCTATTTTCACCTCTCACAATTTTGTTGGGTCTCAATTACTCATTTTATATTTGTCATCCAGTTTTTTGCATCAGCTTTTATTTATTAATATTCTTTTATCTATTTTTAACTCCTCATCGTTCTTTTGCCATACTTCTCATTTTATATATAAAAAAAATCTTCCATGTTTGATTTCCTCTTTTTTTCTCTGTTAAACTGTATCATATTTCTTCATTTTATTATTGTGGCTTTTCTAACTTTATTGTATTTTTATTTGTCACCTCTCATTTAGTTCTGTTTTACACGTATACATCTCCTACCTTTAATTTATTTTTATTTTATTAGAACACTCCTACATTGAATTTTGTTGCCAGCAAATTTCTACTTTCTAATTGCCATCTTTATATCACCACATTCATTATTTTATTGTTATAACCTCTCTTCATTTTAAAAATGTATCATTATCATTATACTCATTCCTTTATTTAAGTTATAATACTCCTCTCCCTGTTAATGTAACATTCCACGTTCATTTGTAATAATAAGTAAAGTAAAGTAAAGTACCCCTGTCACGCCAAGTGGCTTATAGTGAATATGGTGTTAGTGACCATATATTTTACAGACCTTCAGCACATTATTTTTGGGGTCAGTATTACGCCCGTGCTGCTTTACGTTCCCAGAAAAAAATCCGGTACCCATTTAAGGCTAGGTGAACCCGAAAGTCGTCGGTTGGGATCGAACCCTACCCCTTGTCCTTTGTAGTCCAGTTCACTAACCACTGAGCTATCGCGGCTCCATTTGTAATAATGTTCTTCCTATATCTTTTTTACCCTTTATGGCACACCCTACCTTCTTTGTGGTTATATTTTAAAGACGATTTTTCTTGAACTCTTCTGCCCCACCCACTGTTATTGAGTTATTGAGTTATTTGCGGGTCATCATCATTGCACTCCGAACATGTCCATAAGTGCTCAGATCCCCTCCTCAGCAATTCCCTCAGTGTCCAGCGACTGACGACTCCAGTTCTATGTTGGTTGATAAGTCTTCTTACACGACCACTAAGTGTCTCATTTCTGGCTGTGCCCATCTTAACTCCCATTTCCATCATCCGAAGAAGCGACGTTGATCTATGTTTGTCGAAGTCCTGTGCTCTTCCCACATCTCGGAGTGCATTGATGACGTCCGCCCGATCCATCGGTTGCCCGTCCTCAACGACAGCGCAGCTAGCCAACCTGTCCGCTCTCTCATTTCCCCGTACTCCCGCATGTCCAGGGACATAGACAAAGGTGACCTTACGTATTTTGGATTTCTGCAACGACTCTACCCATTGCATGCGTACAAAGCCCGCCTCCACTTTTTTTATCATGCTCATCGAATCACTCAGTATACATGCGTGGATGTAGTCTTGTGACTCTAACCATTTGAATGCCTTGGTCACTGCCATCACCTCCATTGTCATGCTACTCGTGGTCATGGCGTATGCACCACTGTCTTCCTTGGCTATTCTGCCTGCCGAACGTGCTGTAAATGCCCATGCACTTTTTTCGTGTCGTCTTACAGATCCGTCTGTATAGATGACTGCATCTTTCTCATCGGTGTTATCGCAGATGAGACCGTTGACCTCAGCATTAACCACGACTGGGTTCTGTTCCCTACTTTTCCTGTCGAGTGTGATAATACATGAGAAAGTCCCCTTGAATGACGTAGGCACCGGTATCCACTCCTCACCAACGCTGAGATTGGTAAGCCCACAGACCTGTTTGATGACATCTTCTGCTCGGCCCACCCATGCACTGTTCGTACATCTACGCTCCTTTATGAGAGTATAAGGGAATTGTGGGGATTCCGGTTGGACATTGAATCACTTGTTCTTAAGCGAGATTAGTCGAACTCTCTCGAAAAGGCCATAAACCCCGACCAATATATAGTTTGATCAATGTAACTCGGTCTTGTAAGCTGTGTACTGAGACTACAATTATTCGGGTAGTTTGCTAAGATACGAGCATGCCTACGTAAAACTGCAATGCTGATTGAGTGGGTGTTTGATTTTCTATATACGGTAATCGTTTTGTAATAAACCTTGAAAGTAAAATGTGGTTAGTTCATCATTGGCGCCGCAACAGTCATTTTGTGATAATTTTGTCTGTGTGAGTTTATTAATGTTGTTAATGTGTTACATTTTGGAGGGAAAGTACATGCCAAATACATGACTTTCATTTCCAACATGGAAGAGTTTACACAAATTGATATTTTTTGTTATCCAGGGTTTTGATGTTTGTTTCATCACAGTAATTCTCCACTCATTCAATCAAAAAACCGATTATCCGTTTTGTGCCTTTGAGCACGTTTTAATGTATAGCCTCGCTCAAGAACTTGTGTTTGTTTCAAAAAGTGAAGTTTGTTTTTATTTAATTCATTCATGGCCTATGCTGATAAGTGTTAAATATCGTGTTACGTGATAATCCTCGATCTTGTACGCTGTAGGGCAGTTGCACCGTCTGCGTGCATCTTTCCATTGGAGACAACACAAGCAAGACAAAAGAGGATGACAAAGAAAATTTTACAGATAATAGAAGAAAGAAAAAGTATGGAAACGTGATAAAGATATATATATCCAAATTAATAAGAAAATTAAGACTAAATGCAAAAGAATGACTGAAGAAGAATGGCTAAATAAGAAATGTTCGAAAATTAAGGACAAGCACAGAAATAATAACTCATATATAACTATTTTTTTCCATTGTACAAACAAATAGATGTACTCGTAGACAGGAAGGAATTCAAAGTACATGATTTGTTTTAAAGTAAGGAAAATAATGATGGAGATAGAAGAAAGGTAGAATGAATATATAAAGGTACAATATGACTGAGAGAGAGAGAGAGAGAGAGAGAGAGAGAGAGAGAGAGAGAGAGAAAATAGACATGGGAGATAATTGTGAAGAACCAACGCCTACTATTTAGGGAAGTAGAGGAAGCTATTAAAACACGAAGAATGACAAACCCCCAGGCCCAGTATATGTGAAACTAGAAGGAACTAGAACTATTACAAGATTTTAGATTAGAGATAATGACAACATTGATGAATAGCTTCGGTGATATTCTGAGGACTTTACGAAATCCATCTTTATTGCTCTGACAAACAAAATAGGCGCCGTTGAAAGTGAGGATCTGCCTCATGTTACCAAGATACTGCTCTATGTACTCGTGGAACGAGACTGGAATAAGATCAGAGATGATAATTTGAAAGAACTATGTAGGGGAAAGTTACAGTAAACGCCATATTGTCCTTTCGAGCCGAAGACGGCGCCCTGGGTAAACCAGCTCTTTGTTTATTTTGTTTAAATCTCAGAGCGGTATTGTAATTATAACTTGGGAAGTTGTGCAGCAGTTGAAGATGTCCACCTCATTCTTCTCTTTAAATAATTGTTACAAGCACAACTGACAATTTCTTGCTGCATTTGGAATGAACTACATGGACGGAGACAGCGGTACACACAACTGTAATTGTGTGTGCAGACTTTGTTATATGTTTAAATGAACACAGATTTTATTAAATAATTACAGGATTGTAGATATTGTTAAATGTTTCATTGAATGCAAACTTTTACTACATGGTTCCATTACTACGTCTTGTTTCGGCCACCATCACTGTTATAAAGCAACATCCATTCTCTCTCATGATGGCACAGGAACCTTGATAGCCCAGGAAGCTTTCAACACAATGCCCCTCCCTCGTAGAGTCCCCCTTCCTCAAATGTAATTTCAGAAAAAACTGGTTAATAATTGTGAGAACAAAATAAATGTTCAGTCTTAAAAAATTTCCTAGCAGTTGCATATAGCCTACTTTGATCATTTTTTCCACTGCCAAGATTATTTCTCCCTGTTTAGCTAGAACAAACATCCTTTGTTGTCGTCTGTTTCCGATATGACTCGACACACGCTCTCTTCTATTATGTGATAAGGTACAACTATTTTCGTTTAGGTCAATGTTGTTAGATGTTGCTTTGTGTAAACACTTTTAACGAGTAGAATCGCTCAGTCCAAGAATTGTTTTAAATAAAATGGGAAATTTGTCATTATAACAGTTAGAAAGTGTTAACAGTGCTGTATCGAACCATTGCTGCTTTATTGTCGCGAATCATGGAGAGTCAACAAAGAGACACCTGAAGATAAGAAGGGTGCTAGATACCGTGGCCAGCCAAACATTCCAGTGTAAAGGTACTAAAATAGGCTGACGAAGAGATTCCTGATACTTGATCCTTCCCGACTTGTTAGATGTCGCATAGTTAGTGCTTTTTCGTCACCCATCTCTATTCTGGGCGAGATGTTCAATCGTACCTTATGAATCTATGCCTGCCAATTTTGTTTCTCTTATAAGTATTCTTTTAAGCGTCTCTATAGGTCATTCTCTTTTTCTATTTCCCATAGAAGAACCTTTTTTTTTAGAATTCTCTTGTCTCTTGTCAGCACATGTCCGACATATGTCCATCTTCTTTTCTTAATTGTAGACGAGATCTATGGTTGCATGGCCATTTCTGTTATTTCAATAGTAGTCTTGAATTCAATAGTAGTCTTGAATTCAATAGTAGTCTTGAATTCAATAGTAGTCTTGAATTCAATAGTAGCCTTGAATTCAATAGTAGTCTTGAATTCAATAGTAGTCTTGAATTCAATAGTAGTCTTGAAATCAATAGTAGTCTTGAATTCAATAGTAGCCTTGAATTCAATAGTAGTCTTGAAATCAATAGTAGTCTTGAATTCAATAGTAGTCTTGAATTCAATAGTAGTCTTGAATTCAATAGTAGTCTTGAATTCAATAGTAGCCTTGAATTCAATAGTAGTCTTGAATTCAATAGTAGTCTTGAATTCAATAGTAGTCTTGAAATCAATATTTAGTCTTGAATTCAATAGTAGCCTTGAATTCAATAGTAGTCTTGAAATCAATAGTAGCCTTGAATTCAATAGTAGCCTTGAATTCAATAGTAGCATTGACATCAATAGTAGTCTTGAATTCAATAGTAGTCTTGAAATCAATAGTAACCTTGAATTCAATAGTAGCTTTGAAATCAATAGTAGTCTTGAATTCAATAGTAGTCTTGAATTCAATAGTAGTCTTGAATTCAATAGTAGTCTTGAATTCAATAGTAGCCTTGAATTCAATAGTAGTCTTGAATTCAATAGTAGCTTTGAAATCAATAGTAGTCTTGAATTCAATAGTAGTCTTGAATTCAATAGTAGTCTTGAATTCAATAGTAGTCTTGAATTCAATAGTAGCCTCGGTGGCTAAGTGGTTAGTGTGCTCGCTTCCTGACCAGAAGGGTCCGGATTCAATCCCCAGCATGGTGGATTTTTTTCAGACTGACAAGGCTCCGGGGTTCACCCAGCCTCTAAAAATGGGTACCAGAGATTTTTTCTGAGAAGTACAGGTGGCCTGGCATGATACCGACCACATCACCCAAAAATGTTCCATGGTTATAGAAAAATATGGTCACTAACACCATATTCCCCAACGCCTAGAACCGCGTGGAGGGAACCATTACTTACTTGAATTCATTCCATTGTGCACAGAGGATTTTTCTTAGGCATTTGTCTTCTAAAGCGTTTAGTTTTTTTTCAATCTCTTTTGATGATTTCCAGCTTTCACATACATTATCATCATCAAGTACCCTGCCTAGTGGCGTAGGTGATCATGTCTCTCCACAACATTCGATCTCGGCAGCTATTTATCATTTCTGTTGTTGACCTTCCGCCAAACCATTCTCTTAAGCTGTCTGTTATTTTTTCTCTTTGCTTCCCTCTATCTCTTCGTCCTTCATTTTTTCCAGTTGTTACAATATATTCAAGTTGTTCTCTTCTCATTACATGGCCAAAAAATGATGATTATCTCTTCCTAACATTGGAAATTAGCTCTCTTTTTGCTTTGGCCTTTCTCAGGACCTCTTCATTACTCTTCTTAGCTGTCCATGGTATTCTCAACATTCTTCTGTAAAACCACATTTCTACAGACTCCAGTGATTTTCTTGTCTGTTGTCCTATTGTCCATGATTCGCACCCGTATGTTAAGACTGGCTCTACGTAACATTTAAGAACTCTTTTTCTTGTTTCTATTGTCAAAAATGGATTGCATAGTATTTTCCTAATTTTTTGGAAAGCTGCTTTTGCCTGAGCCATTCTGCATCTCACCTCTTTTGTACATCTTCCGTCTGAGGTTAACAAAGTTCCCAAATATTTAAATTCATTTACCTGTTTTAATAGGGTTCCACTTGTCTTTATTTTACACTGAGGTGATGTCATTTTTCACATACATAGGTAAGTGTAAGAACAGATATAGGATAAGGGATAGAGAAGTAGAGAAGGTAGGAGAAACAGAGATAGGATAATAGATAGAAACGTAGAGAAGGTTGGAGAAACGGAGATAGGATAAGAGATAGAGAAGTAGAGAAGGTTGGAGAAACGGAGATAGGATAAGAGATAGAGAAGTAGAGAAGGTAGGAGAACAGATATAGGATAAGGGATAGAGAAGTAGAGAAGGTAGGAGAACAGATATAGGATAAGGGATAGAGAAGTAGAGAAGGTAGGAGAACAGATGTAGGATAAGGGATAGAGAAGTAGAGAAGGTTGGAGAAACGGAGATAGGATAATAGATAGAGAAATAGAGAAGATAGGAGAAACGGAGATAGGATAATAGAAAGAGAAATAGAGAAGGTAGGAGAAACGGAGATAGGATAATAGATAGAGAAATAGAGGAGGTTGGAGAAACGGAGATAGGATAATAGATAGAGAAATAGAGAAGGTAAGAGAAAAGGAGAAACAAAGCGAAAGGATGCTGGATGGTTTGACGATATCGGACGGAGAAAGATCAACGATGGAGCTGTTACATCGCCGACAAGATCGAGAGTTATAGAGGGAGATGGTATCTAAGGGCTCTTGGCATGGACCATGAATAAACGACTTCATTGTTTCCATGTATGTGGAATTTGTTAAATGTCTTTGTATACGTTTCATTTGGTTGCGTGTAAACATTTTGGACACCTCTCTCTCTCTCTCTCTCTCTCTCTCTCTCACGCAGTGGAAAAAAAAAGAGAGAGAATGAGAAAGAGAGAGGAAGAAATCGATTTGCTATCGACTAATGTTTTTATAATTTAAACAGATGAGAACATTAGAGCAGGCAAAGAGAAGACGAAAAAAAGGATTTAGTGGGATACCGGAAGTAGAATCCAATTAGTCTGTGTGATCTGACTATCACTCCTGACGTGACTACGTTTTTTTTAATCAGAAAAAAAAATATAAAAGAACCTTCATATGTTGTCAAAAAAGTTAAAGGGACATAACTGTCATAAAGTTTAAAACCAAAGGGGTGATAATCTCAAGAGAGTAACTTTGACGTCGATCCAGTGAAACAGGTCGTTAAAATATGTCAACCAATTCACGTTAACTTGGAGCTGTCATAAGCAAAGCTTGAGGTATTTGTTTATTGGTTTAACCTTCAGTCTTACTGTATTTAGAAACAAGCTGTTAGGACTTTGACCAAGGAGTATATGAAGAAGCGCATGTACATGGTAGCTCCGGCAGCTCGCTAATTACATACTTCTCTTTTCCACCTCTTCTGAATTCGTGTATAGTAAGTTGTCTACTGACTAGAAGTCCAGTAGCCTTGAGGACTGCATCATCGTCAGCCATTTTTGACCTAACATATGAAACATGAATCAATTATTTTAATTTGGCTCAGACTACACAATTACTGCCCCCGCTAATGATGTCCTCCCAGAAAACTTGACAATTCTCTTTTTCTGCTGACTCTGAAGTCTTCTTCTCTTACGTTCAACTGACGACTTTCTCCTCCTCATCGACCATTTAATACGTTGTGTTGCTATTTACAATTGTATGTAGTAGAGTTTATCTTTATTATGTTGTCCGTTTGTGTTCTCTTTTTCTGATAAAGGCCTCAAATACGTCAGTATTTTGTTGTGTTCCTTTTTTGTAAAGTTGTCACTAAACCTTGTAGGAGTGTATGTTATAACCGACCACTAGCTCCTTGCTATGTACAGCAAGCCTACATATTTGTGCGCCTTTATACCAAAAGCTTCTTTCTTCAGCAGGGCATTTTGGGTAGGAGCCGATTTCTCTCTAGGGGCCTTAGTCGCTTGGCTGGACTGGTTAGACTGTTTCCAAGACCATCTCGCGGAGGTGTGTTGGGTCTTAATCAGTTTTGGTTCACTGATCCTGATGCAAGAAGTCAGTTATGAGTCTTTGATTGCTTCCAGATCAGGCGTAGTTGTCCTCTTGGAATCAATAAGGAATATTTTATTAATACTATTTTAAGAAGATTATTTTTTTACAAATCAATGAACGAAAGTAGTATAACTTCATAGAACAATGGTTGTGACGCAAAGCTTTTGGTATTTCCCTCGACACGCGAGTTAAGGGCAAAACTAAATAAACAAAACGTGTATGTCTTCAAAAAACAATTTTACCTTTTATTTTAACTGGAAAAAAAGAGAAAGAAAACGTTCCAAAATAGCAGACTTGAAGTAGAGGTCTAGTTTCGTATACGTTTTTCTAATTTTGATTGCCTGTAATGCATCAACGGTGTTACTCATGTCTGTCATGTCAACCCTCTGTCATGATATCTAACATCTGGAAGAAAGAAAAACATTTCGAGTTTATCTCTTTGATGTTAATTTAGAAATCGCCAAATTCGCCGAATATATTAAGCACCTTGACTTCAAAACTTCACAAATATCTGCACCTCTGGGTCAAAGCGCACACAAGCTTTTCCAGATACCCTCCTAAATAGTGGGCTGGAAAATTAAATGTTGAAAGACATTAAACATGAATTGTGCATTATTTATCGCTTGTATGAGGGTTTCCACTAGAGGCCAACCTGGCAATGACTTTTTGTTATTTTGACCTCCCCAAGGTTAATTTGGAAAGGGTCTCTAACGTTGTGAGAACAAGCTGGCTTGATGATAAAGTAAGCGTGGTTTCGATTCCACGTAGACGCAGAGGAAAGGGTTCGTTTCTGACTCATTGAATTGGTGAAAGTAATGACAGTCAGCGAATAAAAGCACTGGCACCCTCAACTCAAATTCTGTAGTTTTGTGTTATGAAAGTTGACACTTCACTCCTCTATCACAGTATGAAGAGAGAGGAGACAAATAATAGTAAATGAATTTTATTCTCGAGGGAAACTTCCGAGGCGATAATCAGCGAGTCAATTCAGAGGAAGAGGTATGTTTACAGCACTCGGAAAAATGACAAATAATCAACAGCGGAAAAAAAAACAAAGAACAATACATGGACCGAAGCAGGATCGAACTCGTACTCAGTGGCACAGCGCCTTGCCACGAAAATCCAAACGCTAGGGAACACTGCCACTCAGCTAACTAAAAGTTAAAGAGAGAAATGTGAGTGAGTGAGAGAGTGAGAGAGACAAAGAGTAAGAGAGCAAGAAAGTGAGAAAGAGATAATGATAGAGAGTGAGAGATAGAGAGAGAGATAAAGAGAGATAACGAGAGATAAAGAGAGAGATCAAGAAAGTGACATAAAGAGAGAGATCAATAGAGAGATAATGAAGGAGATACATCATCATCATCATCGAGTGCCGTCTCCGCAACGAAGGTTGGCTACCATGGAGCGCCATTCTGCTCTGTCTCTTGCTTTGATGGTGCAGGTTGTCATAGGCTGATTTGTCCATCTTTTGATGTTACACATCCATGTTAGTCTTGGTCTGCCTCTTTTGCCTTGTATTTTCCCCTCCAGGATTACTTTTAGTAGGCTATTGTGTCTTTTAACATGGCCCAAAAATCGCATTTGTCTTGTTTGAATTGTGCTTAGTAGTTCTCTTTTAATTTTTAGTTGTTTTAAGACTTCATCGTTTGTTTTCTTTTCCTTCCATCCAATTCTACCTATTCTTTTATATATCCACATTTCAAAGGCTTCAATTCTGTGTTCTGTTTTCTTGTCTAATGTTCATGTTTATGCACCATACAGGAATATTGAAGGAGATATATAAAGATAGATAAAGAAAGATGGATATAGAAAGTGATATAAAGAGAGAAAGAATGAGAGAGAGAGAGAGAGAGAGACCAAGAAGCAAATAGATGCAAGATGCCAGAGATTATTTGAGCATGGCTTCCATTAACGCTGGAGATCCAAGTGACATCATCAAGTGCTATACATTAACAACAAATTTGACAATCATCATTTTCAGGAGGACATGAACTTCCGGTCTATACGGTATTCCGATCTTCCGGTCGATAGGCGCCAGGAACCATTTAAGGCTATGTATGAAAAGTGTTCTTTTTTGCAGTTTCTTCATATATCAAGTTCGGCTTGTTGCAGGAGCTACTGAGTTCAGTTCACACCGTGAGCTGTGTGTCTCATCCGTTTTGATCATGCTTCGACATTTCAATTGTTTACGATGAATGATGATATCATATGACAGGGAACAGTTGGCTGCACTATCTGTGCGGTTTCGCCTTATGTCTTTTGGCATGTGTTGGGACTGCTATGATGGGGACTACAGTTACCTTTCTTTGTTTGGGAGATGAGATAGAAATTCGGATGACTCCACTGGCACGAGCGGTTGAGCAATTATGGATTTTAATTCGTTTTCAGTGATACCGGGGCCTTCCATAACCATAACTTATATTTCTGGGTAAACTGTCTTTTGTTTAATCGGAAACGATCCGACAATCTGTAGGCCGTGAAGCCAGGGCGCTGTCAGTATCCTATTTCCACATTCTCATACAATCATTGATGTAATTTATATAACTTGAAATACAATCACCAAGCATGAGCACTAAATGAAAGTGTAGAGACATTTTTTTTCTTTTTTTTTCTTTGGCGTTCCCTAGCTTTCCTCTCAGGTGAAGTCCCTAGAGACTAGGAACTGAATTTTGCGTGTTGATCCGTTTTTTTTCTTCTGGCAACCGCGTGCACAGGTGTCCCTCGCCGCACAGGCAGATAACTCCGTCTACGGAGGTACGCATATTTTTTTTTGCTGATGATTGATTGACGTTTCAAGCCGCGCTTCTGTGCTGAGATCAGGGATGGTTGCCACGGAGAGAAATCAAATTAAAAATCCCTACTAGTGCACCCGGAATTTGAACTCACAACCTCGCTGTCTAGAGACAGGCGTCTTGCCTCGAAAGACCAACCATCCCCCCCACCCCCCAACCCCCGTGTAGAGAAATTTACGAACCCTCTACAGGCGGGTTATTCTAACATGTATAAACGTTTCTCAGCCTAAAAAATGTTTTTATACAAAAAGGGAAATAATTGAGTTCGAGGGAAAATTACGATCTCTTATGTATACCACGTTTAGACATTACAAGCGAACGGATTTAAGACTTGAGGGAGAATAACATGAATATTCTGTTATCTTAATCCTCTTATTTCGTCTTTATATTCTTATTTATTTTATGCAGCCTGTTCGATGACGTCTAACAACCTACTAAAATTCAGCCTCTCGTCGGTTCGCATTCCCTCGGGCATTCCTCACATCCGATATTGCTTTTAGAAATGTAAATAAAGACACCACGAGCACAGGTATTCTCACGAGCGATCTTCTTTTCTAGAAGTCAAAGAAGATTTCTTTCAGGAAATGTATTATCTAGAAATATTCGGGAAATTCTAAAAAATGGTACGTATTAGGGTGCATTCCGTGAGACATGAATATATCATCCTTGATAACACTCGGTGAAATGTATCGCAAAACTAATACTCTTTTTATGAAGAAGATTTTGAAAAATTAATATGTGATGAAGTAGGTGATTTGTATGAATACAACTTGGTTTTGAGATTAGCGGGAACACGGGTCAATAAAATATGTCTGTGAGTGTTAGTAAAATGTTGTTACAAAAGGACTTTGGTGTACCCTATGGCGAAGAACTCTTTCACGTCCCATGGTGAAGTACTCTTTCAAGTCCCTTGGTGAAGTACTCCTCTTTCACGTCCCATGGTGAAGTACTCTTTCACGTCCCTTGGTGAAGTACTCTTTTCACTCCCTTGGTGAAGTACTCTTTTCACGTCCCTTGGTGAAGTACTCTTTTCGCGTCTCTTGGTGAAGTACTCTTTCACGTCCCTTGGTGAAGTACTCTTTTCACGTCCCTTGGTGAAGTACTCTTTTTTTCACGTCCCTTGGTGAAGTACTCTTTTCGCGTCTCTTGGTGAAGTACTCTTTCACGTCCCTTGGTGAAGTACTCTTTTCGCGTCTCTTGGTGAAGTACTCTTTCACGTCCCTTGGTGAAGTACTCTTTTCACGTCCCTTGGTGAAGTACTCTTTTTTTCACGTCCCTTGGTGAAGTACTCTTTTCGCGTCTCTTGGTGAAGTACTCTTTCACGTCCCTTGGTGAAGTACTCTTTTCACGTCCCTTGGTGAAGTACTCTTTTCACGTCTCTTGGTGAAGTACTATTTCACGTCCATTGGTGAAGTACTCTTTCAAGTCCCATGGTGAAGTACTCTTTCACGCCCCTTGGTGAAGTACTCTATCACGTCCCATGGTGAAGTACTCTTTCACGTCCCTTGGTGAAGTACTCTTTCACGTCCCATGGTGAAGAACTCTTTCACGTCCCATCGTGAAGTACTCTTTCACGTCCCTTGGTGAAGTACTCTTTCACGTCCCATGGTGAAGAACTCTTTCACGTCCCATGGTGAAGTACTCTTTCACGTCCCATGGTGAAGAACTCTTTCACGTCCCACGGTGAAGTACTCTTTCACGTCACATGGTGAAGTACTCTTTCACGTCCCATGGTGAAGTACTCTTTCACGTCACATGGTGAAGTACTCTTTCACGTCCCATGGTGAAGTACTCTTTCACGTCACATGGTGAAGAACTCTCCCCAAATCATAAAGCAGGAGCCATCTTACATAAACAATGAGCCTGTGAAAGAAGACATACAAGCTACATATCTCGGAGTTACATTTGATAACAAACTATCTTGGAAACAGCAGATAAATAAGGCAACCAAAAAAGCAAGGAGGAAATTGGCTATTCTAAGAAAGTTGTGTGGAACCACATGGGGTGCGAGTGGGAAAATACTCAGTAAAGTTTACCAACAGAGTATACGCCCACATTTAGAATATGGGTCATCCGCATGGTGCTCAGCATCAAACACCACATTGCAAGAACTGGATAAAGTACAAAACCAGGCACTTAGGGTCATCACAGGAGCAATGAAATCAACACCAATATTGGAGATGGAGAAATTGTGGAGGATACCACCACTGAGAGAACGGAGATACACAAAGGTGTTGATACAGGCAGAAAAATTTGTATGCATGCCGAGACATCCAATAAAGGACAGATTCCAAAATCTTGCATTGGGACGACTTAAGAGAAGCAGCTTTATCCACCAAGCCAAGCGTATTAGTAGACAAACACCAGACATGCCAAGAGTTGTTAAACCCCTTCTGCCCATACCAGAACAGACTCCCTGGACAGAGGAATCAGGATTATCAGTTCAGATACGGACAGAAGTGAAAGGAATAGTTGACAAAGAGGAACAAAATAGTCTACAGCGAAAAACAATAACTCTCAGTTTCCTGGATGAAGAATACCCACAAGACCTATGGATCCGTGTGTACACAGATGGATCAGCACAGAATGCAGTAAAGAATGGGGGAGCAGGTGCATATATAGAGTACCCAAATAGCACTAGGGATATGAATAAAATAGCGGCAGGGAAATATTGTCACAATTATGATGCAGAAATACAGGCAATGGAGTTGGCAATAGAGAGACTGCTGAACAGTGGTCTTGGCCCACAGCCTGTAGTGTTTTTGACAGATGCAAGATCAGTACTCCAGGCACTACAATCCAGAAAATTACCACATCTGCAGACCTTATTGACTGAACTCTGCAAGCATCACAGGGTTGCCCTGCAGTGGATCCCGTCTCACTGTGGAATACCAGGAAATGAGAAAGCAGATCAGTTGGCAAAGAAGGTTTAACAGGCACACAACTAGGTACACCAGTTGCATACCATCATGGGAAACAGATGGTCAAATCGGTCAGAGGACCACGGCCCCAGGTCGGGATGCCTTTCATAATATGAATAGATATGAACAAGTTGTCATTGTACGCCTAGGAACAGGACGCAGTCGACTCCATAGTCACATGTATAAAAAATGCAAGATCGGCACATCGACTACTTGTACATGTGGACAGGCACCCCAGACTGCTGAACACATACTTCAAGACTGCACTGGATATAGTAGACTGAGGAAAATCCATTGGCCCATAACACTGCAGACAAGGCTGTATGGGCCACTGCAAGAATTGCAAAAGACAGTAAAATTCATGCAGGAAACGACATTGCTGATATAGACAATGCTTCGAGCGAACGAAAGATAGATAGATAGACGTCCCATGGTGAAGTACTCTTTCACGTCCCATGGTGAAGAACTCTTTCACGTCCCATGGTGAAGAACTCTTTCACGTCCCATGGTGAAGTACTCTTTCACGTCCCATGGTGAAGTACTCTTTCACGTCACATGGTGAAGAACTCTTTCACGTCCCATGGTGAAGAACTCTTTCACGTCCCATGGTGAAGTACTCTTTCACGTCACATGGTGAAGAACTCTTTCACGTCCCATGGTGAAGTACTCTTTCACGTCACATGGTGAAGTACTCTTTCACGTCACATGGTGAAGAACTCTTTCACGTCCCATGGTGAAGAACTCTTTCACGTCACATGGTGAAGAACTCTTTCACGTCCCATGGTGAAGAACTCTTTCACGTCACATGGTGAAGAACTCTTTCACGTCACATGGTGAAGAACTCTTTCACGTCCCATGGTGAAGAACTCTTTCACGTCACATGGTGAAGAACTCTTTCACGTCCCATGGTGAAGAACTGTCTCTCCCCAAGTGGAAGAGCTCTGTCATGTCCCATGGCGCATAAGGAACACCGTGTGTTTTTTTTTTAATCCCTGGCACATTTATGAGTAATATGGTCAGAACTACGACTGTGCTGACTTTCTTTCCTCGTCACAAACAAAATATCAGCACCCTAAAATATTATACGCAGGGGGGAAATAGGTATTTGCTAAAGTTTAAATCGCGGTAGCGAAGTGGTTAGTAAACTCATCTGCTAACCAGGTGGGTCCGATTAAAAATTCTACATTAGAATTTGGGTGGTTTAGAATGTCCCAGGTTCAAATTCCACCGAAGATGGTGGGAATTTCTTTTCTTTGAATCCGCGGCTACCTATTGGTTTTAACCTTCCTATGTTTTCTGGCTGGTGAGATCCGATGTCTAACCCTCTCTGATAAAGTAAAGGATGTCCGTGTGCAATATCGCACGTTAAACAACCCCTGGCAGTTGAACATTGAAAAGTGCAGGCAAAAATGTGAAGCCCATCGACCCATGCCGAAGACGGATGTGCCGGGCTTTAAGTCGCAGTTACCGCGGCTTCGTTTTAAATACGCTATACAAAAACGCTCGGTGTAAACCACGCCCACTTGATGAGTGAACGCTAAACAAAAAGATGAGATTTAGATCGCTCTGGACATGCGGTCTTTAATCTCCAGTCCTATTAAATCTTCAGCCTCTTATGTAAGACCGCAGAAATGAAATAAATGCGGAAATTTGATGTTGGAAAACACTTATTTTAAGATTTTTTGATGAATTAGGATGGAAGTCAAAAGAGAGACAGATCAAAGAGACTTGCTGAGAATAATGAAATCAGTAGTGAATAAGAAAGAGCTAGACCAAGGGCACTCTGTCAGTAGACTGCCACGAGTGGCGGGAAGTTGAGACAATGTGTTAGTGTTCTACAAAACACGAAGTCATAACTAACATCTTTGTGTTTGTGAAAGGGGGAGGTGAGAAAATAGGAGCAACAATGTAAGGACCGGTAGAACACGTCATCAACAGAAGCGATCGATACAATTTCGACATGAATATTCAGAAAACAGAAATTATAATGAGCAAAACATATTATAGACCAAATCTAAACATAATAATAACGATAGTAATTAAAAAAAATGATCATTGGAAAATTCTTTGAGAAAATAACAAAAATACTCAAAACGTGAGGACGTTTATTTTGTACTTTATCTTTCCTATCGTCAGCTTTCATGTTATCATCATGCTTATCTCCATGTATCCTGAATACACAGTGACAGTTGTAGTCAAATATAATATATAATATAATATAATATAATATAATATAATAATATAATATAATATAATATAATATAATATAATATAATATAATATAATATAATATAATATAATATAATATAATATATATAATATAATATAATATATATAATATAATATAATATAATATAATATAATATAATATAATATAATATAATATAATATAATATAATATAATATAATATAATATAATATAATATATATAATATAATATAATATAATATAATATAATATAATATAATATAATATAATATAATATCTATCTATCTATTGACCTTTCGAGCCGTAACCGGCCCATTGGGCGTAGACCAAGATACACCTTCTCCTATATGAATTTTTGTTCTAGCAGTTTTCTTTTAAAGATATTTTATCAAATCTCGCCATCTGTCTCTGTTCTGTGCAAGCAGTTCTATCTCATTGAGGGAGCCGATTCCTGCTGCTCTTGCCTCTCTCATCAATGTTCTTCTCAGTGTCTCCCTGGGTCTTCCTCTTTTTCTTTTACCTGTTGTTTCCCATATGAGGGCTTGCTTTGCTATTCGATTATTATCTCTTCTCATCACATGTCCAACGTATGACCATCGTCTTTTCTTTATTACTGAAGATATTAGTGGTTGATTGGCGATTTCTCTAATTTCCTCGTTTGTTTTGAATTCGTTCCATTCTATACCAAGTATTTTCCTTAGACATTTATTTTCGAATGCGTTCAACTTTGTTTCTATATCTCTTGTTGTTTTCCAGCTTTCACACGCATACGTAAGGTGTTGATAGTACATTTGATTTGAATAGCCTAAGTTTTGTGTTTGTGCTAATGAGTTTTGATTTCCACAACTTTTCAAGGCTTCTGAAAGACATTGCTGCTTTAGCCAGTCTGATTCTAATTTCTTTGCTCGTATCCCCTTCTCGATCAATGTGACTTCCAAGATAGATAAAGTGATCGATCTCTTCTACTGGTTTGTTTTCCATGTATATTTTGTCACTTGTTGGAATTAAACTTTTCATGACTTTAGTCTTTTCATGATTGACCTCAAGCCCAATTTTGCTGGCTATTGATGATAGTTCATTTGTGTTTTCCTGCATCGTTTTTATTTGACTGCTGATGAGAACTATGTCATCAGCAAAGTCGAGGTCCTCCAAATGGTCTCCTTGTATCCATTCGATGCCTTTATTACCAGTGCAGCATTTCTTCATTATGAAGTCCATAACAATTCCAAATAACAAGGGCGATAAAATACATCCTTGTTTAACCCCAGTTTCTATTGGGAAACATTCGCTCAGTCCTTCCTCTGTTCGAACTGCACATGTGTAACCATCATACATGTCTTTGATAATATTTATGATTTTTGATGGTAAACCATATTGCTTCAGAATTTTCCACAAAGAATCTCTATGAATACTATCAAATGCTTTTTTGAAGTCGATGAAGTTAAGTACAAAAGGTTTTTGCTTTTCAATGTGTTCCTCCAATATAAGTCGTAGAGTGAAAATGTGGTCAAGACAGCTTCTCCCTTTTCTAAACCCAGCCTGTTCTTCACTCATTACTGTATCTATTGAATCCTTTATTCTATTTAGGATGATTTTACAGAATAACTTTGAGGCAACTGACAAAAGTGTCACGCCTCTCCAGTTGTTACAATCTCTAAGATTGCCCTTTTTTGGTATCTTAACAATGATTCCTTTTTTCCATTTATGAGGCGTCTTCTCTGTTTTCCAAATGATGTTGAACATTTTTTGGAGATGTATTAAATTATGGCTATCAATTGCCTTGAGGATCTCAGCTGTTAACTTATCCTCTCCAGCAGCCTTGTTATTGGTCATTAGCTTTAAGGTGGTTTCTATTTCACTCAAGGTGAAGTCATCTAAATTTACATCTAATTCTGCTGCTGGTGTTTCAGCTTCAAAATCTATTAAACTGTGAGGTAGTGGACGGTTAAGAATTTCTTTGAAGTGTTCCGCCCAACGGGCTTTTATGTCTGCGCTTGTTGTTAGCATTAATCCAGATTTGTCTAGAATTGGTGTTCCACTGGATGTATAGGTGTTTGTCAGCATCTTTTGTACAGTATAGAGAGTTCTGCTGTAATATAATATAATATAATATAATATAATATAATATAATATAATATAATATAATATAATATAATATAATATAATATAATATAATATAATATAATATAATATAATATAATATAATATAATATAATATAATATAATATAATATAATATAATATAATATAATATAATATAATATAATATAATATAATATAATATAATATAATATAATATAATATAATATAATATAATATAATATAATATAATATAATATAATATAATATAATATAATATAATATAATATAATATAATATAATATAATATAATATAATATAATATAATATAATATAATATAATATAATATAATATAATATAATATAATATAATATAATATAATATAATATAATATAATATAATATAATATAATATAATATAATATAATATAATATAATATAATATAATATAATATAATATAATATAATATAATATAATATAATATAATATAATATAATATAATATAATATAATATAATATAATATAATATAATATAATATAATATAATATAATATAATATAATATAATATAATATAATATAATATAATATAATATAATATAATATAATATAATATAATATAATATAATATAATATAATATAATATAATATAATATAATATAATATAATATAATATAATATAATATAACATAACATAACATAACATAACATAACATAACGTAACATAACATAACATAACATAACATAACATAACATAACATAACATAACATAACATAACATAATATAATATAACATAACATAATATAATATAATATAATATAATATAATATAATATAATATAATATAATATAATATAATATAATATAACTTAATATAATATAATATAATATAATATAATATAATATAATATAATATAATATAATATAATATAATATAATATAATATAATATAATATAATATAATATAAAATAACATAACATAACATAACATAACATAACATAACATAACATAACATAACATAACATAACATAACATAACATAACATAACATAACATAACATAACATAACATAACATAACATAACATAACATAACATAACATAACATAACATAACATAACATAACATAACATAACATAACATAACATAACATAACATAACATAACATAACATAATATAATATAATATAATATAATATAATATAATATAATATAATATAATATAATATAATATAATATAATATAATATAATATAATATAATATAATATAATATAATATAATATAATATAATATAATATATATATAATATAATATAATATAATATACATGTAATATAATATAATATAATCTCTCTCTCTCTCTCTCTCTCTCTGCGATCAGGACTCAATCAGAGTAGGATTCCAGACTCTCACATGAAGTCAGCTGTCAGGTTAAGATAATTGATCGAACCCACAGACGGAACATCACATTTAGAGTCTGCCAGATCCACTCTGATTGAACACCCGTTAAAAACGTTGCACTGTGTTCTGCGACAGTGGCCCAGTGCATCCGATTTCAGCCAGCATTTTATTCAGGTTTGCTTTCCTTAGGCTTTGATTGTCCCCAATCTTCCTGCAAGGCAGCAGATTGTCTTTTCTGTAGGGGGATTCTGCCCTTAGATGGTCTGCCCTCCCAGGTTTACGAGTACCATCTGCCCGAGTCACTAGAGGTGACTAACAAATATATGCACACACAAAGATATGAGATGTGAATAACACAGACATGTATACAGCGATACAAGACATGACTAACACCTACACACATCAAGATATATGACACATGACTAACATAGACATGCATATAAAGATATGAGATATGCCTGACATAGACATGCACACACAAAGATATAACACATACCTAACATAGACATACACACAAAGATATAAAATATGACAAACACAGACATACACACACAAAGAGATGAGATATGACTAACATAAACATGCACACCAAGATATGAGATATCCCAAGCCCAGATATGCACACACGAAGATATGACACATGACTAACACAGATACACTCTTAGATATGAGATATTACTAAACTCAGACGCACATAAAGATATGAGACACGAATAACACGGACACACCAAGATATGAGATATGACTAACATTACACACACCAAGATATGAGCCATGGCTAGCACACGCACACACATAAGCGAAGATTTGAGCCACGGCTAGCACAAAAACACACCAAGATATGAGCCATGACTAGCACAGAAACACATTAAGATATGAGCCATGGCTTCACGGAAAAACACCAAGAAATGAACCAAGTCTAGCACATAAACACATTGAGGTATCCATATGCTTGGGTTTGTTGTAGTCTGCAGACTCTTCTTAACGTGGGAATCATCGACATACGAGACGCAGGCTTCGATTAACTGTTCACAGGTTTCGTTCAAACAATTGTCCGGAGATTTGAGAGCAGTCTGACCCGTAGAACGTTTCCATGCATGCACAGTTCCCGGTTGACTGTTCACAGGTGTCGTGGAAACAGTTGTCTGGACATTTGAGAGTGCAGTCTGATCCGTAGTACGTTTCCTTGCACGTACAGTCTGCACTTTCCGGGTCACATATGATGTCACAGCCATCGGAACACGTCTGTTCGCACTGTAACCCAAAGTTACCATCGGGACAAGTATCATTACAGGTATAGCCAGGATATTTACATTGTAGGCATTTTCCGGATTTTTTCTCACATAAAGGACAGACACTGAGACAAGACCTGTAGCAGTCATGTCCATAGATCCCATGAGAACATTTGCCGTGACACGTACCGATGATGACGTCGCAGCTTTTGCTACACCCGTTATGAGTGAACGCTAAACAAAAAGATGAGATTTAGATCGCTCTGGACATGCGGTCTTTAATCTCCAGTCCTATTAAATCTTCAGCCTCTTATGTAAGACCGCAGAAATGAAATAAATGCGGAAATTTGATGTTGGAAAACACTTATTTTAAGATTTTTTGATGAATTAGGATGGAAGTCAAAAGAGAGACAGATCAAAGAGACTTGCTGAGAATAATGAAATCAGTAGTGAATAAGAAAGAGCTAGACCAAGGGCACTCTGTCAGTAGACTGCCACGAGTGGCGGGAAGTTGAGACAATGTGTTAGTGTTCTACAAAACACGAAGCCATAACTAACATCTTTGTGTTTGTGAAAGGGGGAGGTGAGAAAATAGGAGCAACAATGTAAGGACCGGTAGAACACGTCATCAACAGAAGCGATCGATACAATTTCGACATGAATATTCAGAAAACAGAAATTATAATGAGCAAAACATATTATAGACCAAATCTAAACATAATAATAACGATAGTAATTAAAAAAAATGATCATTGGAAAATTCTTTGAGAAAATAACAAAAATACTCAAAACGTGAGGACGTTTATTTTGTACTTTATCTTTCCTATCGTCAGCTTTCATGTTATCATCATGCTTATCTCCATGTATCCTGAATACACAGTGACAGTTGTAGTCAAATATAATATATATAATATAATATAATATAATATAATATAATATAATATAATATATAATATAATATAATATAATATAATATAATATAATATAATATAATATAATATAATATAATATAATATAATATAATATAATATAATATAATATAATATAATATAATATAATATAATATAATATAATATAATATAATATAATATAATATAATATAATATAATATAATATAATATAATATAATATAATATAATATAATATAATATAATATAATATAATATAATATAATATAATAATATAATATAATATATAATATAATATAATATAATATAATATAATATAATATAATATAATATAATATAATATAATATAATATAATATAATATAATATAATAATATATATAATATAATATATAATATAATATAATATAATATAATATAATATAATATAATATATATATAATATAATATAATATAATATAATATAATATAATATAATATAATATAATATAATATAATATAATATAATATAATATACATAACATAACATAACATAACATAACATAACATAACATAACATAACATAACATAACATAACATAACATAACATAACATAACATAACATAACATAACATAACATAACATAACATAATATAATATAATATAATATAATATAATATAATATAATATAATATAATATAATATAATATACATGTAATATACATGTAATATAATATAATATAATCTCTCTCTCTCTCTCTCTCTCTCTCTCTCTCTCTCTCTGCGATCAGGACTCAATCAGAGTAGGATTCCAGACTCTCACATGAAGTCAGCTGTCAGGTTAAGATAATTGATCGAACCCACAGACGGAACATCACATTTAGAGTCTGCCAGATCCACTCTGATTGAACACCCGTTAAAAACGTTGCACTGTGTTCTGCGACAGTGGCCCAGTGCATCCGATTTCAGCCAGCATTTTATTCAGGTTTGCTTTCCTTAGGCTTTGATTGTCCCCAATCTTCCTGCAAGGCAGCAGATTGTCTTTTCTGTAGGGGGATTCTGCCCTTAGATGGTCTGCCCTCCCAGGTTTACGAGTACCATCTGCCCGAGTCACTAGAGGTGACTAACAAATATATGCACACACAAAGATATGAGATGTGAATAACACAGACATGTATACAGCGATACAAGACATGACTAACACCTACACACATCAAGATATATGACACATGACTAACATAGACATGCATATAAAGATATGAGATATGCCTGACATAGACATGCACACACAAAGATATAACACATACCTAACATAGACATACACACAAAGATATAAAATATGACAAACACAGACATACACACACAAAGAGATGAGATATGACTAACATAAACATGCACACCAAGATATGAGATATCCCAAGCCCAGATATGCACACACGAAGATATGACACATGACTAACACAGATACACTCTTAGATATGAGATATTACTAAACTCAGACGCACATAAAGATATGAGACACGAATAACACGGACACACCAAGATATGAGATATGACTAACATTACACACACCAAGATATGAGCCATGGCTAGCACACGCACACACATAAGCGAAGATTTGAGCCACGGCTAGCACAAAAACACACCAAGATATGAGCCATGACTAGCACAGAAACACATTAAGATATGAGCCATGGCTTCACGGAAAAACACCAAGAAATGAACCAAGTCTAGCACATAAACACATTGAGGTATCCATATGCTTGGGTTTGTTGTAGTCTGCAGACTCTTCTTAACGTGGGAATCATCGACATACGAGACGCAGGCTTCGATTAACTGTTCACAGGTTTCGTTCAAACAATTGTCCGGAGATTTGAGAGCAGTCTGACCCGTAGAACGTTTCCATGCATGCACAGTTCCCGGTTGACTGTTCACAGGTGTCGTGGAAACAGTTGTCTGGACATTTGAGAGTGCAGTCTGATCCGTAGTACGTTTCCTTGCACGTACAGTCTGCACTTTCCGGGTCACATATGATGTCACAGCCATCGGAACACGTCTGTTCGCACTGTAACCCAAAGTTACCATCGGGACAAGTATCATTACAGGTATAGCCAGGATATTTACATTGTAGGCATTTTTCGGATTTTTTCCCACATAAAGGACAGACACTGAGACAAGACCTGTAGCAGTCATGTCCATAGATCCCATGAGAACATTTGCCGTGACACGTACCGATGATGACGTCGCAGCTTTTGCTACACCCGTTACACACTGCACAAAACGACCAAGAATACCCGTCCAGACAATATGTGTCTGTCAATGTTTGCACCTCACACATCGTCAGTGCACTGCCGGCCTGCGAAATGGTCGGTGAGAACTCAATCTTAATGTGTGCCATTGGCGTTTGTGTGGTGATTACAATAGTGTTCACAGAAACATTAGGGTATGATATATCATTAAACTGGAACACTACTGTCAGAGAAAGCCTTTATAGTGGCATTCTTTACCCAAATCATAATGTTTGCTCGATGATAATATAATATAATATAATATAATATAATATAATATAATATAATATAATATAATATAATATAATATAATATAATATAATATAATATAATATAATATAATATAATATAATATAATATAATATAATATAATATAATATAATATAATATAATATAATATAATATAATATAATATAATATAATATAATATAATATAATATAATATAATATAACATAACATAACATAACATAACATAACATAACATAACATAACATAACATAACATAACATAACATAACATAACATAGTATGGTATGGTATAGTATAGTATAGTATAGTGTAGTGTAGTGTAGTGTAGTGTAGTGTAATATAATATAATATAATATAATATAATATAATATAATATAATATAATATAATATAATATAATATAATATAATATAATATAATATAATATAATATAATATAATATAATATAATATAATATAATATAATATATATAATATATATATATAATATAATATAATATAATATAATATAATATAATATAATATAATATAATATAATATAATATAATATAATATAATATAATATAATATAATATAATATAATATAATATAATATAATATAATAATATAATAATATAATATAATATAATATAATATAATATAATATAATATAATATAATATAATATAATATAATATAATATAATATAATATAATATAATATAATATAATATAATATAATATAATATAATATAATATAATATAATATAATATAATATAATATAATATAATATAATATAATATAATATAATATAGTATAGTATAGTATAGTATAGTATAGTATAGTATAGTATAGTATAGTATAGTATAGTATAGTATAGTATAGTATAGTATAGTATAGTATAGTATAGTATAGTATAGTATATCACCATCATCACCATCATCACCGTCATCATCATCATCATCAAGTACCATGCCTGCTGGCATAGGTGATCATGTCTCTCCACAACTTTCGATCTCGACAGTTATTTATCATTTCTGTTGTTAACCTTCTTCCAAGCCATTCTCTTAAGCTGTCTGGTATCATTTCCCTTAGCGTCCCTTCTATGTCTTCGTCTCTCAACTTTCCCACTTGTCACAATATATTCCAGTTAACTTCTCATTACATGACCAAAAATTATGGCTGTTTTTTCCTAATATTAGATATTAGCTATCATTTTGCTTTGACCTCTTTCAGAGCCTTTTCATCACTCTTCTTAGCTGTTTATGGTATTCTCAATATTCTTCTGTAAAACCACATTTCTACAGCCTCTAGTGATTTTCTTGTCTGTTTTCCTAGTGTCCATGATTCACATCCATATGTTAAGATACATAACATTTAAGAACTCTTTTCCTTGTTTCTATTGTCAAAAATGGATTGCACAGTATCTGCCTCATTTTTTGGAAAGCTGATTTTGCCTGAGCCATTCTGCCTCTCACCTCTGTTGTACATCTACAATCTGAGATTCAAATTTCTCCCAAGATATTGAAATTCATGTACCCGTTTTAATATTTTTCCACTTGTCTTTATTGTGTATTTCGGTGATGTCTTTTTCTTTGTTGCTACCATAACTTCTGCCTTTTTACTATTAAAACTACAATTATTTATTGCTGCTTTCCTTCACTATAATGTCCTATGACAGTTCTAGTGAAGAGTAAACAGAAAGAAAAGAAAACATGAATTAAAGGCAGAATCCCCCTACAGAAAAGACAATCTGCAGCCTTGCAGGAAGATTGGGGACAATCAAAGGCTAAGGAAAGCAAACCTGAATAAAATGCTGGCTAAAATGGGATGCACTGGGCCATTGGCGCAGAACACAGTGCAACGTTTTAACAGGTATTCAATCAAGGTGGATCTAACAGACTCTAATTATGATGTTCTCCCATGATCAATTCACTTAAACAGACAGCTGTCTTCATGTGAGAGTCTTAAATCCTACTCTGATTGAGTCTTGATCGCAGAGAGAGGGAGAGTTCCATTTGGACTCGATAGTGTGGTAAAAGTACTTTACTAGAAGACACAATTTTAATGGAAACACAATGGCTGAGTGCGCCCGTGCGCTGTCGGGGCCCGAAAGGGGAGTAAAGAATAGCGGCGCTGTACCCTACCAGGCATGTTCGTAAGAGGCGAGAAAGGAGGGTTAGGCATGGGACTGGCTATCCCATACTGTAAAAAAAGTAAGCCGAAAAAACTTCACAAACATGAACAAGTCAAAGAAAAGAATAAAAGTAAATCCGTCAACCAGGAAAGAGAAGGGCTCTCTATCTAAGAGACGTATGACGCAATCCGGAGAAAGCCATAAGGAGTCCGGGTTGCCGACTCACCCTTTGTCTACCAGGAAATCATCCAGAATTGGCACCAGGAATGTTCGTACCCTTAACGAACAGGGAAAAGCGGCACAAGTGGCAGCAGAAATGACCAACTATAAGATAGATATTCTGGGAATGTGTGAAACAAGATGGCTGGGAGCGGAGAGAATAAAATTGAATACAGGGGAGATGATTTTGTCATCAGGACACCAGGAACCAGGAGCACAACATAGCGAAGGGGTAGCTATAATGCTATCAAAAAATGCACAGAAGACACTAATAGAATGGGAGGCAGTGGGACCAAGACTGGTGAGAGCAACATTTAGAACAACCAAAAACAAAATAAAATTACACATTATACAATGCTATGCACCAACCAACGATAAAGATGACTCAGTTAAAGATGATTTTTATAAACAGCTACAATGGCAGATGGATGCAAGACGAGCCAAGGATATTATAATCTTGATGGGAGACCTAAATGCTAAGGTAGGATCAGACAACAGAGGCTTCGAAGAGATTATGGGAAAACATGGACTTGGAGATATAAACGAGAATGGAGAGATATTTGTGAATTTCTGCGCCCTTAATCAAATGAGCCTAGGAGGAACAATATTCCAACATAAAAGAATACACAAAGCTACATGGATGTCACCAGATCATAGAACAGAAAATCAAATTGATCACATATGTATTAATAATAAGTTTAAGTCATCCTTACAGGATGTAAAAGTATATAGAGGGGCAGATATAGCTTCTGACCATCATCTTCTGTTAGCCAAACTTAAAATTAAATTAAAAAGGTATAATACAACGAATAAGGGTAGAAAGTTTTTCAATGGAGGGTTTCTTAAAGAACAAGGAATTAAGATAAATTCGCAGTCACAATATCAAACAAATACCAAGTCCTCCAACAACTAGAAAATACAATAAATACAGAAGATCATTGGAAACAGGTAAAAAATATATGGAAAGAGACATGCGATGAAACACTGGGGAAAAGAGAACGCCAGAATAAGGCATGGATGACAGCAGAGACCCTGGATAAAATTAAAGAAAGAAAGAACAAGAAAGCAGACATAAATAAAAGCAAAACAAGAAGTAATAAAGCCAAGACACAGGAAGCTTACACAGAGGTGAACAAAGAAGTGAGAAGATGCATTAAAAGGGATAAGAGGAAATATATAGCTGAACTAGCTAAAGAGGCAGAAGAAGCAGCAAATAAAGGGAATATGAAAGAACTGTACAACAGCACAAAGAAATTAGGTGGAAAATACAGACAGATCAACGCCTATATCAAAGACAAGAAAGGAAATCTGCTTAGTAATATAAGGGAACAAATGGAGAGATGGAAAGAACACTTTGAAGAACTTTTGAACAGACCCGGCTCAAATAATCCTCCAGATATACTACCAGCAGAAGAAGAGTTACACGTTAACTGCGGAAAACCAAGCAAAGAAGAAATAATGAAAGCCATCAAACTATTAAAAAATGGTAAAGCCACAGGACCAGATGAAATTGCTTCGGAAGCCATCAAAGCAGATATTAACACCTCTACCAAGATGTTACAAGATCTATTAGATAAAATTTGGGAGAGGGAAGAAATACCTAAAGACTGGAGAGAAGGTTATATGATCAAACTACCAAAGAAAGGAAGTTTACAGGAGTGCACAAATTATAGGGGTGTTGCAGCGTTTCTTTCAAACTTCTTTCTGACCTTACTACTTGTTCTTTCTTTGGACACACATATATAACTCATCAATCTTTTTAGTACAAGTATAAACAAGGTCTTTATTGGTGTTACTTGACATAGCCTATCGGCGATGATGAATTGTCAAATAACGTTTGTGTGTGGCCGTTTCGTATTCATAAAGTTCTATCTGTGGTTATCTATCTATCTTGTTGACCGTATACTCCGTATAGTATTCTTAAGTACATCTGCCTGTCTCTTTCTGATAGTGCTGAGGAACTAGTATCTGAATGTGCTCAGTCTGGCCGAGTGTGGCCGAATTGTCTCGAGTCTGGCTGAGTATAGCTGAGTCTGCCCGAGTGTAGCTAAATGTCTCTCTAGCTACTGCTCCTCGCCCCAAAAGCATTCTGGGCCTCTCCTCTCCTGATCTCCCCAGTTCCCAGGGTCTCGGGGTTTAAGTCCCAGGTGACCACACCCCCCCGACCACTGATACGGCCTAACCTACGTCTCCTGACCGTCACTATCTCTCTAGCTCCGCCTTTTTTAATTATCTCTAAAGTCTTATTACTTTAGGATTCCTGTCGAACCTGTCCATCTTCCTAAGTCCGTCCCCTAACAACTAAAACTCGAGGCGATTTCCAATTCAGAGACTCAAAGAGTAATCACTGCTGAACGTAAAGATAACCTGGTCTTTTGATTACGCGGGCAGTTTAGTTGTCCGCTTTCATCTCAGGTCTTCACTGGACTTCAAGGCGTCTGCCGATATAAGAGTTTCCTAGGAACCAGCGGCCGTGTCGTTGCGTTACGCAACTTTGTCGACCAGAGCAAACATCTGTCTGGCTTTAGGCTGACCACCTGTACGCATTTCACTGGTAATCTTCAAGTTGATTACGACTCAGCGACTGAGTTGGGTAGACTTAACGTCTCCTTCCTAATCCTCTGAAGAGTGTCTTTTCTACGCCGCCTAAAACTATCCTACTTCACATCGTCATCGCCTCATTCTTTTATTCTTCTGTCTATCGTCATATTCTTCTATTCTTCCATTATCGCCCATGACTGAGTCACACTATAACATATATCTCCGTCAACATTTCAGTTGAATTGATATATTCATAGATCAATTTAACTCAAAATAAAAACATAGTGTGACTGCTCTCTTTCTACTTCCTTAATGGGCTAACTAATTTCCTTTTTCTCATTGTACATCAATTATTACAACAATTAGAAATACAAGTTCAACATCTATAAACTGGAATCTCAAAAGAAAAAAATCCATCATGTATACAATCATCTTACAACATCGCTCTGCCATGCCACTTTGTTTTGCTTTGAAGCCTCTGACTAACGTGACGTCACTCTGGACCTAGCCTGAATGTAGGCCAGCTAAATTGAGGTCATCGTCTGTTTTGTCTATGTCTAACCCACATTTGTTTCCGTCTATTAATTTAAACCGGTAGGTTCTGTAATTGGTGTTTACATATACAACATTCATAATTCTACAACAATATCATGACATTCAATAAACATCTTTGCGACACAACATGTGTCTCATGTATGCAAAACATTTTGTGGAAACATCAATTCTGAAATATTTAAGGCTCGATCGGCTTTCGCACTGTACTCTCTTAATTGCCTAATAAGACGTGTTTAGTCTTTCTTCGGCATCATATCTGTGCCACTTCTGAAAAAGAAACAAGACCCGTCTACTCTCTTCTCTTATACCCCCTGTAACACGTGCTCTTCTGGCATTGCTAATAAAGTTGTCTTCATAGAGATACGCTTTCTTATAGAATCTCTCAGCCCACAGGCTTAATTTACTGGTCCACTCTTGTCGGGTCGAAAGTCTTCTTATGTGTTCTCTCTCACCACATATTCCTAAATTTTAGGCAATTCTCTCCGTCTACATATAATTACATTTTCATAAAATTGTCTTTTTTTTAAAAAATGTGCATCTCACATGTTTCTCCTCAAATTATACACACAACAGTCTTGGACAGACCGAACATTGAAGCATAGAAGTAATCACAGACACATAGCAATCAAAATTATGACTTAAACTTGATACAGAATCTAATCTGTCTAGACTTACATAAGAAAATATCCACAACACACCATACACACATCGGTACATCTCACAGTGCTGTTCCACACTTGGAATTCCTATATAACTCATAGAGTCTCCCCATCTCGGGTCACTGACTCTCTCTTCTTAGTTCCCTATGTTTTTCTCTCCATGAATGCTCTATTTTCTGTAAATTCTGAGTTCTCTTAACTCTACTCAAACTTTTTAAACCGATGTAAACATGGCTACCATTTTGTTTGTTTACTTCAGGTGACTCACTAACATCTTCATACATATAGTTCTGTCTCCTCATTAAAGCAACAGTACATTTACAGACTCCTACTCATCATTCAGTGCACACTGACATTATACATTTAAAATTCGTCTAAAAGTTAGTAGACTCTTACACCTTATTAGTTACAACATCCACAAGTAAAATAATTACAATTCTTAATATGTATGTTTCTTCTTTTTGTATCTTTATCTCTTCCATCACTAGTGGTTGTCAGGTCTCCTCTTTCTGACCTATGATCTTCTCTGAATTTGTTACCTTTATCTATTTCTTTCTGGTGGTCAAAAAAACTCTTGCCGTCGTCCCAATCGTATGGCAAAAGGCAGGTCTACTTTGACTCTTTCATCGTCTTTTCTTCTTCTTTCAGCGATAATGGCATCACGTTCTGGTGTTCCCAATGGCCAAAATTTCACTTGCTCTGCCTTTTCTATTTGGGTCTTTTCAAACTCTTCATTTATGGCAGCAACCCTCCTTTCTCGTATTGTAGGCAATCTGTCAGTTTCAGGACGTTTCTTGCTACCTTTTACCCCATCTGCCATATCCTCTAATTCCTTGTCCATTTCACGCGCATATTTATCAGCTGCTTTCTCTAATGCATGAAACACTGCTAGTTCGTTAATTTTCTTCTCAGCACTTTTACTTACAACCTCTACACTATTTGTATCACTGTTGCGTTCTATCCTATCAAGTTTCCCTTTCTCGTTTTCCTTTTTTCAAATTTTCTGTAGTAGATTTCTTTCGCCTTAGAGACGCTACCTCTTCCTCTAAGTCAGACTTCTCTCGTATTAGGTTCTTTACTTTGTCATCTACTTCTGATTTCTCCTTTCTTAAACTTACAACTAAATCCTTGGACACTTTAACTTCACCTAAAAGTTGGCTATTCTGTGCTTTCATCTCATCAACTTCTCGAATCATACATACACTGTGTCTGTCAGTCTCAGACTCTTGTTCTTCAAGCTCTTTAATTCTTGTCTCTAGACACTTGTTTTTGCACTCTAGCCTATCTACTGTGTCTTTCAGCTCTAGTAGCATCAACTCATCTCTTTCACTTCTCTTTTCCATAATTCTTATCTCGGCATCTTTTCTTGATATCACATCTTCTAGGATGTTTGTAGCCACACAGGCGTCTCTAACTTGTTTCTTCACCTCCCTCGTTTGTGTTATCTTATCATTATGTTTAGTTTGTCCTCTAACCTCTACAGTCTGTGTTTGTGCGCAGCTAACCTGTGTCACCAATACTTCTCTATCAGTACCTTCTGTTTGTGTAGCACTGTCGATCATTCTGTTCTCAGTCTCTTTAATTCTCACTAACATACATTCATTTTTATTGCTGATCGCATGACTCGACTTATCTTCTAAATTATGTTCCATTCCCTCTAATTCCTTCTCCTTTCTGATTAATTTGTTTTGTTTCAGGCTAGACAGTCTGTTTGTCTTGATGTTTGGGCCGTTTGATTTGGACCACTTGGTCGTTCTCGCATCCACGTGCTTGGTTGCGCGCTTCTCTTTGACTCCAGAGGGATCTTGCCAACCACGCCTGGGTGTTGGGTTAACATGATGTGTCCAAAAGTTTGATTTACCATTCACTTTATTCATTTCAATCCTGTCTACACTATTTATTTCATAACTCTTACGTCCAGCAGTTTGTCTTTTGTCCTTCCACCTCCACCTAGATTCCTGGGGTGGTAATCTTCTTCCGTGAACATGCCTTGTTTCCCTTCTCACTGCATATACTTCTTTACTCAATTCACTTAGTCCTCCCTTATTTCTCCATCTAATACTCGCTTGATTAACTTCCCTAGGCTTTTCTACTATTTTTCTTTTATTAAACCATTCACTGATGGTTGGGCTTTCTTCAGGTAGGTTTAAATTCAATCTCTTCCTGAACCCGGTTTCTTTAATAGAGATATTAATCGCTTCCTCTAGTGTCTCAGGGTTCAGCCTCGCTAAGTGTAGTTTTAGATCTGTGGATATTAGTCCATCTATAAAAATCTCTATTAATTGTCTACCAAAACTGTCGGTATCTAAACCAGATTCCTCTGCTAGCTCTAAAAGTCTATTACTGTAAGCAGTTATTGTCTCTCCTCTTTCTTGTTTAAACTTCCTCAAAAGTATGAAAGCAGTGTAGGCATCTCCTACAGCAGCATACCTAGTTTTTAAATCTATCTGGAGGGACTTCCATGTACTTGAAGGTTCATTCTTTAGCCTTCTCTGGATGAAGTCAGATACTTCGCCTCTACTTGTTTTAAAAGCTATTAATTTCTTGTCTTCCTCATTTATAGGAAAAATGAGAGCATACTTTTCAATTTCTGCCATCCATTGTCTGAACTTGGATGGATCGCCAGAGTAATTTGAGATACTGGCACTCACTTCTTGCTGTCTAAAACTATTTTCTAAACCGGTGATGACTCTACTAATTTCTTGCAGGGTCTGCAAAGTGGGAGTCATGCCTCTCTTCATCTTGATAACTATTTAATTAAAATAAACTGATTCGCAAGCAACATACACACGCACACACGTTTAGATCGGTCAAAGAATTTCTACGATCTTCCACTAACACTCAAGAAAAAACTTATTTACTTCACACTAACCTTGTTCAACATACCAAATAAATCTCTAAAATATATAAGAAAAATCCAACTTACATGCTTCTGAAGTCCTGGAATACCTAACACACTTGTGTAACATCCTAACAACTACACAATAATATACTAATTTAAAACAATAATTAACTACTTAGTCTTCTTTTCAGGTTCTCAAGTGGACTTCAGTTTTCACATACGGTTCTCTGTCTATCTTTGCTCTCCGATGCATTTCACATTTATTTCAAACACAAATAATCTTTCACCTCTGCAATAGTAAAAAGTCGCGAACTGACAGCTTCTCTAGTGTTTTTTTTTCACAATGTGTTCTGTATAGTAAATATAGTGTTTTTCTTATAATTTCTTGGCTGCTCGGTGGCACTCGTTGCTGTAAGTATGTAGGTTTACGCTGGAAGTGCGTAGGTTTACGCTGGAAGTGCGTAGATGGACGTCAGAGTTGGTTAAGAGAAAATTCTTACTTTTTTTTTTTCTTCCAGGTCCTTCTTTAAAAGAATAAAGTCCTGGTCACGTGCACCAGAAAGGAATGTGATGTTGCAGAGCTTCTTCATAGCTTCTTTCTATCTTCTTCTTTAAAAGAATAAAATCCTGGTCACGGCACCAGAAAGTAATGGGATGTTGCAGCGTTTCTTTCAAACTTCTTTCTGACCTTACTACTTGTTCTTTCTTTGGACACACATATATAACTCATCAATCTTTTTAGTACAAGTATAAACAAGGTCTTTATTGGTGTTACTTGACATAGCCTATCGGCGATGATGAATTGTCAAATAACGTTTGTGTGTGGCCGTTTCGTATTCATAAAGTTCTATCTGTGGTTATCTATCTATCTTGTTGACCGTATACTCCGTATAGTATTCTTAAGTACATCTGCCTGTCTCTTTCTGATAGTGCTGAGGAACTAGTATCTGAATGTGCTCAGTCTGGCCGAGTGTGGCCGAATTGTCTCGAGTCTGGCTGAGTATAGCTGAGTCTGCCCGAGTGTAGCTAAATGTCTCTCTAGCTACTGCTCCTCGCCCCAAAAGCATTCTGGGCCTCTCCTCTCCTGATCTCCCCAGTTCCCAGGGTCTCGGGGTTTAAGTCCCAGGTGACCACACCCCCCCGACCACTGATACGGCCTAACCTACGTCTCCTGACCGTCACTATCTCTCTAGCTCCGCCTTTTTTAATTATCTCTAAAGTCTTATTACTTTAGGATTCCTGTCGAACCTGTCCATCTTCCTAAGTCCGTCCCCTAACAACTAAAACTCGAGGCGATTTCCAATTCAGAGACTCAAAGAGTAATCACTGCTGAACGTAAAGATAACCTGGTCTTTTGATTACGCGGGGCAGTTTAGTTGTCCGCTTTCATCTCAGGTCTTCACTGGACTTCAAGGCGTCTGCCGATATAAGAGTTTCCTAGGAACCAGCGGCCGTGTCGTTGCGTTACGCAACTTTGTCGACCAGAGCAAACATCTGTCTGGCTTTAGGCTGACCACCTGTACGCATTTCACTGGTAATCTTCAAGTTGATTACGACTCAGCGACTGAGTTGGGTAGACTTAACGTCTCCTTCCTAATCCTCTGAAGAGTGTCTTTTCTACGCCGCCTAAAACTATCCTACTTCACATCGTCATCGCCTCATTCTTTTATTCTTCTGTCTATCGTCATATTCTTCTATTCTTCCATTATCGCCCATGACTGAGTCACACTATAACAGGGGAATTATGCTACTATCAGTGCCAGGAAAAATATTAGGCAGAATCATTCTGGAGAGACTAAAAGAGGCTATAGAGAAACACTTGAGAGATGAACAAGCAGGTTTTAGGAAGAACAGATCATGTGCGGATCAAATAACTACCCTACGTATAATAGTTGAACAAAGTTTAGAACTAAAATCCCCACTATATATTGGATTCATAGATTACGAAAAGGCATTTGATAGTTTAGACAGAAGAATGCTTTGGAAGTTGCTGAGTCATTACGGAATCCCCATAAAGTTTATTAACCTGATAAAAACAATGTATGAAGGAACAAAATGTAGTGTGGTGCATGAAGGACAGCTTACAGAAGCATTTGAAATAAGAACAGGAGTAAGGCAAGGATGCCTCCTGTCTCCATTTCTCTTTCTACTGGCCATAGATTGGATTATGAAAATAACTCAAAACAACAGAAATGGGATCCAGTGGTCACTGACCAAACAACTTGATGATTTAGACTTTGCTGATGACATAGCTCTCCTATCACACAGCCATCAACAGATGCAGGATAAAATGAGTATATTAGATGAGAGATCACAACAGCTAGGACTAAAGATTAATAGAGATAAGACCAACATTATGAGAATTAATGCAGTTGGCAATAACCATATAAAACTAGGAGAAATACCTCTACTAGATGTACAATCTTACATATATCTGGGCAGTAATATAGATAAAGAGGGAGGAACAGAAAATGATACCAAAATAAGGATATCAAAAGCAAGAGGAGCTTTCATTGCACTGAGAAACATATGGAAATCCAAAGAAATTAGGCTAAATACAAAATAAAAATTTTCAACTCAAATGTTAAGTCGGTCCTATTATATGGCTGCGAAACATGGAGAATGACAAAATTGACAATCACGAAAGTACAGACTTTCATTAATGGATGCTTGCGCAGAATAAAGGGATGGAAATGGCAGGACAAAGTCACTAACGTGGAATATGGAAATGTACCGGTCAAATACCAGTGGATAAAGAGATACAGCGAAGACGATGGCGATGGATAGGACACACGCTACGGAAGCCAACTGAGAGTATTACACAACAGGCCCTTTTTTGGAATCCCCAGGGGAAAAGACAAAGAGGAAGACCAAGGAATTCTTGGAGAAGACAGATAGAAGCAGAGATGAAGATGATGGGGAAGACATGGAATGATCTTAAAAGAATGGCAAAAAACAGAACGACTTGGAAAGTGTTTGTTGAAGACCTATGCTCCACTGGGAGCTAAAAGGTAAAAGAAGAAGAATGGCTGAGTAGTTAATATACTCGTTTCCTGATCAGATGGATCCCGGTTCGATTAACAGAAGTGGTGGTTTTTTTTTTTTATGTAGGTGACCGACAATGCTCCGGGGCTTATCCAGTCTTTAAAAATTGGTACCAGAAAGTAAAGGCGGTCTGGCGTGATACCAACCTCTCTCTCTCTCTCTCTCTCTCTCTCTCTCTCTCTCTCTCTCTCTATTGTCCTTTCGAGCCGAAGACGGCACATAGGGCAGAACTACAATCTCAAAAGCAGAAACCTTGTGTGCCAAAATGGCACATATTGCAGAGATCACTGCTCTTAAATATGTGGCGCTGTTTCCATAACAATACTTTTTACAATGACAGCTTGTCAAGCCATCGAGCAATCCCCTTAGTCGCCTCTTACGACATGCATGGAAGGTCACAGTCTCACTATTCTTTACTTCCCACATAATGAGGCCCCGGTAACACAAGGGAGTACCAACCACATTACCCAAAAAATGTGCCATGGACATGGAAAAATATGGTTACCAACACCATGTTCACCTTACGGCTAGAAAGGTATGGAGGGAACCATTTCGTTTTCTTTACAACTATTAATATAACCGACAGTGCCTGGTGGAAAGACAAAGGAAATGAAATCAAATGTTAGGGAAAGAGGAACAAACGCGTGCTGAAACAGTCGACCTAGCCGTAGGGTGCGAGGCATAATGGAGCCAATCTGATAACAGGTGAGCAAAAAGGATGACAAATTAAACAGGAAGTATTGAAGACAGTTCCATTAGGTCAAGAAAGCATTGCGGGTGAATAAATATATTTATATTCTGGAATGTGCAGGAGAGGAAAGAGTTGAAAATGGCATGAAAAACAAGACGATTGCTTTTAGTTGAACGAGTGAAAATATAAGAAATTTAGACTTTATTAGTCAGTGTGTGTACCAACAAAGCAAGAGATAAATGTTAAATGGCGAATCAGTCAATTTGTGTACTAATAATTCAAGAAATATGATAATTGATGAATTAGGCAGTCCTTGCACCCATAATACAAGAAATGTGATAATTGATGAATTAGGCAGTCCTTGCACCCATAATACAAGAAATATGATAATTTATGAATTAGACAATTTGTACACCCATAATACACAAATATATGACACGTGACGAATTAGTCAATCTGTGTATCAGTAAAACAAGATATAGGCTACATGATTCGTGACAAATTAGTCAGTCTGTGTATCAGTAAAACAAGATATAGGCTACATGATTCGTGACAAATTAGTCAGTCTGTGTATTGCGTGCTGTCACCAGATCTATTTAATATGTATAGTAATAATATTTTAAGATCCATAAGGGGCATGCCTGGGATAACAATCGGAGTCATAATATAAATAATCTGTGGTATGTTGATGATGCAGCCTTTATCGCTAAGAATGAAAATGGGTTGCAGGAAATGTTAGACATTATAGTAAAGGAAAGCAAAAATAAAGGACTCATCCTTAATAGTAAAGTAAGTAAAAAGTACCCCCGTCACGCCAAGTAGCGTATAGGGAAATATGGTGTTAGTGACCCTATATTTTACAGACCTTCAGCACATGATTTTTGGAGTAATGTGGTCAGTATTACGCCCGAGCTGCTTTACTTTCCCAGAAAAAAATCCGGTACCCATTTAAGTCTGGGTGAACCCGGAAGCCGTCGGTTGAAATCGAACCCTACCCCTTGTCATTTGTAGTCCAGTTCACTAACCACTGAGCTATCGCGGCTCCCTTTAATAGTAAAGAGACAAGAAAATCATTAGAGGCTGTAGAAATATGGTTTTACAGAAGAATGTTGAGAATACCATGGACATCTAAGAAGAGTTATGAAAACGTTCTGAAGGAGGCCAAAACAAAAAGAGAGTTAATATCCAATATTAGGAAGAAACAATCATCATTCTTTGATCATGTAATGAGAAGGGAACAGCTGGAATATATTGTGACGACTGGGAAAGTTGAGGGACGAAGAGATAGAGGGAAGCAAAGAGAAAAGATACCAGTCAGCTTTAAGAGAATGGCTTGACAGAAGATTAATAACAGAAATGATAAATAACAGTCGAAATCGAAAGTTGTGGAGAGACATGATCACCTACACCAGCAGGCATGGTACTTAATGATGAAGTGTATCAATAAAACAAGTAATACATGACAAGTGACGATTCACATCTGCCAGTCTAAAATGCGGCTAAAAAATACCTCAAACATAAACAGTTATTTCATAAACATAATCACTCAATCAATTATTTGAGCGTCACATTCACATTTCGTTCTTGGCAATAGCATTCCGACAAAACGAAACCGTCTGCAAATTCATGCCACTTTAATCTTGTTTTAAGTTTAGAGCATTTTAAATTTAGTTATAGTGTGGCAAACTGATTAATGATGCATTTGGCTGCTTTTAATAACATTTGACTTGAATTTTAGAAGCAGAAGTACAACTGGCATATTCAGAACAATGATAGTTTCGTTAATACTGCGATTGTTGATGTTGTCATTATGTTATTATACCCGATGTGGGTCAGGCTTTTGTTGTTTATCATTATAAATATATAAATATCACTATAGGCATCAGTTTATCATGTGTTGTGCACATCAGATTATCATTAAACGGTCTTGAATGCTGCAGAAACGTGGATGGTAATGTAAGAAAGCAGAGAAACATAACGTGGTTAGCGTAATTCGAATAAGTGAAGTCTTCTCCTTGTTCTTCTTCCTCTTGTTTTTCTTCTTCTTCTTTCCTTGCTCATTTGCCTTTCAGTGTCGAGGGAAGATATAATTTGCGATCTTTTGCTTTTTTGTTCTGTTTTGCTGCTGTTATGTTTCCTAGTGTTTCTAATATTCCATCGATTCATCTTTTTCAGGGTCGACCCTAGGGTCTGGTATTCTCACAACGTTTATTGAGGGCTCATTGTGTTGTGTTTTGATCACTCTGCCTTGTCACGTGGCTAAACCATTTTATATGCTGTTTCTTTATATATTCTATAGCGGGGGCTATTCCTAGATTTTTCTCTCAGTTCTTCATTTTCTGATCTTATCTCTCAGGCTGTTTCCTGTCATTCGTCTCACACATTTCAACTCACTAGAGTTTATTTTTCTTATTGTTCTTGCATCTAGGGTCCTGGACTGGCATTGGTAGCACAACGTTGGGATGAAGATTGTACTGTAAGGTGCTCGTTTTGCTTCTAGAGATAGTTCTTTGTTGGACAATAGTGGTGATAGCTGTCCAATTATTTGACAAGCTTTGATGAATCTTGATTCTATCTCTGTATAAGAAAAAAAGTAGATTTAATAATAATAATAATAATTTACTGAAAGTAATTTTGGAAGGATAAATACATGCAGTGTAAACGAGGCAGAAACAGACAGAAACTAAAGTGAATTCTTTTTACTTCCTCATTTGTCTATAATCGTGATGTGAGATCTTGTGCTGTCTTTTGCCCTTCTGTTGGCCTATGTTGCTGTTATATTTTCTAGCGTTTCTAATATCCTTTAATTCCATAGTGTTCGTAGTCGACACTTGGATCTAGTGTTCTCGTAATGTTATTAAAGGTTCGTTGTGTTGTGTTTTGTTCTTCCCGGAATAATCTAAGACATTAATCATCATCATCATCTAGTTTTCTCTGTTGGAACATTCTCCAACTGACAGCTACTATGAAGTTTTCTCTGTTCTGCGAGAGATGTACAACTTCTGCGACAGTCAATCCCAGCTCACCAGGAGAAATTAAAAATAAATAAACCAAACAAAATCGAACGACGTTCCGGCTCATTAGGCCTTCAGCAGGAACAATAAACAATATATGCACAGATATGTAAATGAATACAATTAACACTACATAGCAAACTATTGCACCCATATTCTTCTAGGTATCTCTTTCTCTCTCTCTCTCGTTTACCTTGAAATATGCCCTACATAATGATTAGTGTTAGGACATTATGTCGTTTTATATTGCCAGGATATTTCATTTTCCTTTTTTAAAATGTTCTTTATCAACTTGTTTTCTGGAATTTTTCGATCTTGCAAATGTGACATTTTTGTTCTTTTCTCTGTCCACTGTATTCTGAGTATTCCTCACTTGCATTTAAAGACATTGATGATTGTCCACATTTCACAGCTAAATATTGCTAACAAATCGCCTGTAAAACGAAACCTTGTTGCTAGATTCTTGCCTCATGTTGTGCAGTAGTTTTAATTTATTCACAGATATGTTCAGCCTTCTTTTGATCAACTTCATAGTCTTTCCACTTTCTGTTATCAAAATGTGTGTGTGTGTAATTCATTCTACCAGTAAGGATAGAATCAATAACAGAATCCTTTCTAGCCTGCCTCTGTTATTCACCTTCAACTACTTTGTTTGTCTCAAGATGTATGCCCAAGTCGAGAACAGGAAATAATTGCAGTACTACTGTAAAGCTTGTAGCACTGAGCTAGTGGTGAGGTGTAATGCACACTCCTGCGTACACTCATAACGTACACGCTATTTGTGTTGTTCTCGTTTTCTGATGAAGGCCGCATGCAAGCAGAAACATTATGATTTTATTTTGTTCCTTTTTTTTTGGTAAAGCTGTCACCATCTTTGTAGGAGTGTATGTTACACCCCACAACAAGCCCAAAGTTGTGGCACCAAGTAGTTCTTTCTTGTGTTACATTTTCATGTTTCAAGATTAATAATGAATGCTTAGGGTCACGTATGGTCACCTTTGTCTACGTCTGGACATGCGGGAGTACAGGGAAATGAAACTGCGGACAGGTTGGCTAGCTGAGCTGTCATTGAAGACTGTCAACCAATGGATCGGGCGGACATCATCCGTGCCCTCCGAGATGTGGGAAGGGCACAGGACTTCGATAAGAAACAAGATAAAGCACAGCCAGAAATGAGAAACTTAGTAGGCGTATAAAGATGGCATATCAACCAACACAGAACATGGGTCGCCAGTGGCTGGACGCTGTGTGGCATGCTGAGGAGAGGATCTAAGCACCTATCAACATGTTCAGAGTGAAATGATGATGAAACGTAATAACTCATTTAAATGCTTTTAATGAGGCATTGGGCGTATCTTTAAAGCGTTTCATTTGTCCGCATTATGGCGTTTATCTTTGGCCAGTTCACCATAAAACATGTTTGGTAGTCGGTAGTTTTGACATAATGACCTGTTCAGCAGATTTGTGCGTACATCAGAAAGTGTCAATGCTGGGGATATCAGCTCTGTCTGAAAACATCGGTCATGTGCAATTAAAAAAATGAGCAATACAGAAATCTTTAGAGACGGAAACCACATAAAAGTTTCTTCCAACTGAAGGGAGTGCGAATGCCTCAACTTTGTTGCTATCTCAAGAGCAAGGGAATTTATATTGTGGTTATTGACCTGTGAGGATGTCTCAAGAGATTATAGTTATATAAGATATTTAATTTTATAAGATATTTAATTATATATATATATATATATATATATATATATATATATATAAAAGATCATAAGAGAGACAGACAGACAGACCGACAAACCGACAAACAGACAGACAAACAGACAGACATACCGACAGACCGACAGACAGACAGACAGACAGACAGACAGACAGACAGACAGACAGACAGACAGACAGACAGACAGACAGATAGATAGATAGATAGATAGATAGATAGATAGATAGATAGATAGATAGATAGATAGATAGATAGATAGATAGATAGATAGATAGATAGATAACGAGAGAGAAATAAAGAGAGAGAGAGAGAAAGGTGGGCGTTTTTTTACACAGATCTGTGAGTCATGTCACGATGTCGAAATCGTTGAGTCGATGAGGTGCGTACACAAATGTTTGCCGTTTTAAAAAAAAAATGTATAATTCAACGTTGGTGAAGTAGCAATTGTTGAAAATATACATTCATCGTCAACTCTATGTCATAATTTTTCTTTCCTGTCAGGTAGATAAGAAGCATTTTTTTCTTATTCGAGATAATACAAATACAGTAATCCCTGAGTTATCGCGGTTAATAGGAACCAGAACTGGCCGCGATAAGTGAAAAACCACGAAGTAGTGTCACCCTCTCATTTTTAACATACGTACATTTTTTAGTATGTATAATATCAATAAGTGTATATCGAAACCATATAAGTGCATATGTTATCATTAGAGCATTAAATAATAGTTTCAAACATGTAAATAAAATATTAATAGTATAAATACATAACTTACATAAAATAATGTATAAATGATATAAATATGATACGTGTGTGTGTAACATAGATGTAACTAAAGTGTACGTACTGTAAATATGTTTTTAGAACACTTTTATTCTTATAACAACTTTTCTTTTATAACAAGGTCCGTAACTCACCTGTGACAATAGCTTCTCTTGGCTTGATCTTTATAAATGTCGATGAAACACCTGTGACAATAGCTTCTCTTCGCTTGATCTTTATAAATGTCGATGAAACACCTGTGACAATAGCTTCTCTTGGCTTGATCTTTATAAATGTCGATGAAACACCTGTGACAATAGCTTCTCTTGGCTTGATCTTTATAAATGTCGATGAAACACCTGTGACAATAGCTTCTCTTGGCTTGATCTTTATAAATGTCGATGAAACACCTGTGACAATAGCTTCTCTTCGCTTGATCTTTATAAATGTCGATGAAACACCTGTGACAATAGCTTCTCTTCGCTTGATCTTTATAAATGTCGATGAAACACCTGTGCAGTACGGTGGAGGTGAAGAAGATGGATTTACTGCACAGGTTAATGAGAGCTTTACTGCTCCTCAGATGACGCCTCATCGTCAGGTGCTAGGGGCAGGGGCGCTGGATTATTCCCGAGTCGGGAGGGATATCAAATGGCGGGATACTAGCAGCCAATCAGAGACGTGGATTTTGAATTGTGTGGGCACTCCCTGCCTTCTGCTGGCGTGCGGGCAACTTTCGCGCCATAATTCCTCAATTTTGAATTTTTGAACAATCCGCGATGTACTGAGGCCGCGATAAATGAACCGTGAAGTAGCGAGGGATGACTGTATATCGCAATCCTTGCTTGCTTATTGCTTATGAGTTTTACAGACCAAATTGTGGTAGCAGCCACTCGGCCATTCAAAACGCACATTTCATTCTTCTCTTAAAAAACCCTGAACGAACTTGCACATAATGAACGTCAATTTTCAGCGCGAATAAATCTGGTCTGTATAACTCATAAATAGTAACCAAGTGAAGATCACCATATTTCCATATATTGAAGATGAAACAATCTTTCTTATTTGCCTGACACGAGGAAAAAAAATGTCGACAAAGGGTTGAAGATGATATAAAAATAATTATGTATTTTCAACAATTTTTTTTTAAACATCACCAAAGCTGTGATTTTAATTTTTAGACTACATTAAACATTTGTGTACACTCGAAATGCAATTTAAATGAAATTTTAAAGGGATTTTGAGTATAGGTAATACGATTTTCACTTGATTTATCTTTTTGTCTCACCATATCTCTCTCTATCTACTTCAAGATCTCCCTATAAGCCTCATTGTTTTCAATCTTATTTTTCAATCTCTTGATTTCTTACTCTGTCTTTCTTTTCTGTATCTCTTTATCTAGCTCTCTTTATCACCATATTTTCATGTTGTTGTTGTTGTTGTTATGGAGCCAGCGCCCTGTGAGGTGATATCCTTCGGCTCATCAAAGCTTCATCGATGTAGGTTATGCATAGGCGATGGATATGGCTCAGGATTATGTAATGGCTTTTTCTGATATGGAAAATATTGCATGGGTGCAACTTCGCAGTTGATGGTTTAGGTTTTGCTTGTCGTTTCCTTATTTCCTGCTTGTCATGCATTTGTTTTGCACGATGATCTTCGCCTCTCTGTAGTTGGTTGGATCAATGTATTCAAATTTTCTGCTGCCTGTTTTGGAGAGGGTGCTAGATCGTAAAATAGCAATTCCACATTGTTGATTGTGGCAGCAAGTTGAATTAATCTTCGCTATTTTGCTCATTTTTTTCTTTCAAAATAAAACCAGAAATAAGTGAGGAACAATGTGGATTTGTGGAAGGAAAGGGCACCAATAATGCAATATACATTTTAAGAACATTGATAGAAAGATCTATAGAGGTAAAGAAAGATCTATATATGTGCTTTATAGACTACACAAAAGCATTTGACAAAGTAAAGCATGTGGAAATAATCAATATGCTGGAGAAATTAAACATTGATGGCAAGGATCTGTGAATCATAAAAAAAACATGTACTGGAACAAACAGCAGCTATACGAATTAACAACCAAACAGGACAATTAAGGTCTGAATAGTAAGAAAACAGAAGTAATGGTCATATCGAAGAAACAATAATCACCAGCATGCAGCATAAAAATAAACAGGACAAATTTGAAACAAGTGCAACGCGTCAAATACTTGGGCACAATAATAACATCGGATTGAAGATGCACTACGGAAATAAAAAGTAGAATAGCTCAGGCCAAAATAGCATTTTAGAAAATGAAAAATATTTTATGCAACAAATCTATGTCAATAGAAATGAGAAAGAGAGTTCATCGGTGCTATATAGAACCAATTCTGACCTATGGAAGCGAATCATGGACAGTAGACAAACAAATGAAACGACGATTAGAGATGGGATTTCTCAGAAGAATGTTCAAAATTCCCTGGACAGCTACAAAGACCAATGAGGAAGTTCTCAAAAAGGCAGCTCCTAAAAACATCAGAAAGAAATAATCAACATTTTTCGGGCACATCATGAGAAGAGGAAAGTTGGAATACTTGATTACAACTGGGAAAATAAAAGGAAAGAGAGATCGCGGACGACAAAGAGAGAAAATACATGATAGCTTGGTGTCATGGCATGGAAAGCAGTCAACAACAGAACTGATACGTAGATAGAAGATTGTGGAAGGACATGATCACCTACGCCAACCGGTATGGTACATGATGATGATGATTCTTTCACAGAAGGATATAACAAGCAAGAGGAGTACATGATGATGTTTTGATTATTGTGAAGAAACGCAAAATGAACTGGTTTGTACACGCATCTCAATGACCTACTTGGAACTGTAGAAGTGTAATGGAGGAATGGTAGACAGAGACATAGATATGTAGATATTATTAAAGAATTGACAAGTCTGACTGCTTGAAGAAGGAAAGGTAGACAGAGACATAGATATGTAGATAGTTTTAAAGAATAGACAAGTCTGGCTGTTTGAAGAAGGAAAGGTAGACAGAGACATATATATTTAGATAGTATTAAAGAATAGACAAGTCTGGCTGCTTGAAGAAGGAAAGGTAGACAGAGACATATATATGTAGATAGTATTAAAGAATAGACAAGTCTGGCTGTTTGAAGAAGGAAAGGTAGACAGAGACACATATATGTAGATAGTATTAAAGAATAGACAAGTCTGACTGCTTGAAGAACGAAAGGTAGACAGACATAGATAGATATGTAGATAGTATTAAAGAATAGACAAGTCTGACTTCACAGTCCCAGAGAATGACTGACAGATAGAAATAAATGAATGGAGAACGTCGATCACATCTTTCAGTTGTGTCTCAACGACCCCCAAGGTTATGAAAAGAAGAAAGAACTCCATTAACCACTTTAACCCTTACTTCACCTCTTTAATTAGCTTTCCACCTTACTCTAACTTAAAAAAAAATCTAGTTATTTCATTCTTTCTTTCCATCTTTATTCCTTTTGATGCCTTTCTTGACAGCTTTTTAGTTCTCTCTTTCTTGAGCTTCGTCTCTTGTGATCATTTTTCTCCTGTCTCATTATCTTACTCTCACTTGTCTTCTTCCCTTTTCTTACTTTCTCTCCACCCAAACGCTCGTATCCCTTTCTCGCCCCCTCTCTAATCCCTCATCATCATCATCATTCCCCTCTTCATATTTCTTCATCTAACATTATTTTCTCTCTCTCATCAACCTCTAAAGCTAGTCTATGTTTACAAGTTTTTCTCAGAAAACCTAGAACACTGAGTGATTGATTAGTTTACTCCAACGTATTCTCACTTTCCAGCACTCATCAACCATTTGCCTCTCTGGTCAAACAATTTGTTAAAAGGGCGCTTGATAATAAAAGCCACACTAACGACTGTTAAATGTCTGCGATAAACGCAACTACATCCCAACACTTGTAGTTAGCTGAACGTGAATAAAAATTGTGTGTCACATTTAATTTATCGCTTCTGGGAATGTCCTGGTTTGTGATGCAAAAGGACGTTGGAATACAAATGTTACAGTTTTGAATTAAATAACACGAGGGCGTTAATTCTCATGAGAGATAATGGCGTGGAAGAAGAGTAATTAGGGTGAGCTGTAACATGAACGAGTTTAATAAAAGACGAATTTGACGGCAAACTAGTCACAATTTATATTTTTGGTTATTTGCAGTATTTGTTTGCTTCATAGAACGTTTGCTAGCTAATTGTAGCAACTGTTGGCTAGTGAAAGAATTCGCTGACTGGTGGGAGTATTTGTTAGATAGTGGGAGTATTTGTTAGATTGTGGGAGTATTTGTTAGATAGTGGGAGTATTTGTTAGATAGTGGGAGTATTTGTTAGATAGTGGGAGTATTTGTTAGATAGTGGGAGTATTTGTTAGATAGTGGGAGTATTTGTTAGATAGTGGGAGTATTTGTTAGATTCTCTTCCTCTTCTTTTCTTCCTCATCTGTCTTTCAGCGTCGAGGGGAGATATAATTTGCGGTCTTTTGCTCATCTGTTCGCCTCTGCTGCTGTTATGTTTTCTAGTGCTTCTAATATTCCATCGACCCATCTTTTTCGTGGTCGACACTTGGGTTTAGTGTTCTCACAACGAAGGCTCGTTGTGTTTTGTTCTTTCTGCCTTGGCACGTGGGCCAAACCATTTTATCTGTTGTTTCCTTATATATTCTATGGCGGGGGCTATTCCTAGCTTTTTTCTCAGTTCTTAATTTCTGATCTCTCAGACTGTTTCCTGTCATTCGTCTAACACATTTAATCTCTGTAGATGTTATTTTTTTTATTGTTCTTGCATCTAGGGTCCAGGAGTGGCATTGGGATGAAGATTGTATTGTATAGTGCTCGTTTTGCCTCCAGAGTTATTTCCTTGTTGCACAATAGTGGCGATAATTGTCCAATGATTTGACAAGCCTTGTTGCATCTTGATTCTATCTTTGCTGTTTGAGAATTATGGTTTGTCATTAGACTTCCTATGTATTTGAATTCCTCTACTTGTTTTAGTTGTCTGCCTTCTATAGTTATGTTGATGTTCTGTTTATTTTTGGCGACATTCATGACTTCTGTTTTGTTGATGTTGATTTTCATGTTGTATTTTGTGCCTGAGATGTTGAGTTTGTTTAAGTGTTCTTGTAGGTCTGCTATTGTTTCATGTATTAGTGCCTGATCGCCTGCAAATAAAAGCTTGTTGATCTCCTCTGTCTCTGATGGTTTGGCTAGCTTGCATATATAGTCCATGTATGTAATAAACAGTAGGGGGGATAGTACGCACCCCTGTCTTACACCTGATCTAACTTCGAAGTGGTCTGTGTAGCCTGCTGCTGTTCTGACCCTGCAGCTGCTGTTGACGTAGAGACTTTTAATAAGGTTGGTTAGATGTTGGCTTACTCCGTATGTTGTTATCTCCCACAGTTGTTCTCTGTTTACTCTGACGAATGTTCTTCTTGGTCAATGAAGGCTATGTATAAGTTTTGATTGTGTTCTGTCGTTTTTTTCTGCAAGCTGTTTTAATGTGAATAGTGCGTCAGTACATCCTCTGTTTTTTCGGAACCCCATTTGAGAATGGCTTAACTATAGTTCCCTTATTGGTCTCAGCCTTTTTTCCAAGATTTTAGCGTATAGCTTTCCTACATGGCTGAGATGAGATATACCTCTATATTGATTGCAGTCTCTTTTGCTACCTTTCTTTTTCCATATTGGTATGATGATTGCCTGTTGCCAGTCTTCTGGGGCTTGTTGTTAGTGCCATGTTGCATTAAATATTCTGTGCAGCCATTGCTATGCTGTTCCTCCTGCTGCTGCTATTATTTCTATTGGTATGTTATCTATCCCCGGTGCTTTATTTCTTGGTGCATATTTGATTACTTCTTCGATTTCCTCTTTCATGATGTTGGGTTCAGCATTTGTGAGTTCTAGCGTGGTTTTTGTTGTTGTATTGGTAGTTGGTATATTTAACAAGTCTTCAAAATATTCTTTCCATCTCTGTTGCATACATTGGTTATTTGATATTGGCTGTCAGTCTTTATCATTTATCAGCTCAGTAGGATCATGGTTTTCTTTTCTCGCTCTTGTGGCTTTTACTGCTTTGTAGAAATCTCTTGTGGCTGTCTTGAAGTCCCTGCTCATGTTTTGTCCGAATTCTGTCCAATTCTTTTGCTTAGCTTCTTTGATCAAAATTTTAACTCTTTTTCGAACTAGGGCATATTTTTAAATATTTTTCTTGGTTCTTGTTCTCCCTCCAATTTTTAAACAGTTTCTTCTTTTCTTTAATTGCTTCTCTGATTGTTTCGTTCCACCACGGGGTGCTCTTTTTCCTTTCTCTTGTTCTTAGCTTCGTTCCACAAACTGTTTTAGAGATGTTGGTTACTGTTTCCTTAAATTGTTTCCACTCTTCTTCTACTGTGCATACTTCGTTAGGGAGTTTCTTGAATTCCTCTACTAGTTTTTCTTCTAGGGTTTTCCTTGTTTTTTTATCTTTTAATTGTTTTATTTTTATTGTCTGTTCTTTTCGCTTCTTTTGTTTGTTTTCGTGTATTCTCTTTATTTTTGGCAGTCTTAGTGTGATCATAACCATCTTGTGATCCGTGTCATCTGTAATATTAGGGATTGCTCTACTGTCGGTTACTCTTTTCTTGTTCTGTTGTCTTGTTAGTATAAAACCTATTTGGCTTCTGCATGCTGTGTCATTCCATTTGTACCAGGTGTATACTTGCGACTCTCTGTGTTTGAAGAATGTGTTGGTGATAAATAAATCATTTTGATTGCATAGTTCCAACAGTCTGCTTCCATTTTCGTTTATTTCAGCTGCTTTATCGCCAAAGGTCCTATGATATCACTGTTCTCACTGTTGATTTGTTAGATAGTGGGAGTATTTGTTAGATATTAAGAGTATGTGTTAGATAGTGGGAGTATTTGTTAGATATTAAGAGTATTTGTTAGATAGTGGGAGTATTTGTTAGATATTAAGAGTATTTGTTAGATAGTGGGAGTATTTGTTAGATATTATGAATATTTGTTAGATAGTGGGAGTATTTGTTAGATAGTGGGAGTATTTGTTAGATATTAGGAGTATTTGTTAGATAGTGGGAGTATTTGTTAGATATTAGGAGTATTTGTTAGATAGTGGGAGTATTTGTTAGAAATTAAGAGTATTTGTTAGATAGTGGGAGTATTTGTTAGATATTATGAATATTTGTTAGATAGTGGGAGTATTTGTTAGATATTAGGAGTATTTGTTAGATAGTGGGAGTATTTGTTAGATATTAAGAGTATTTGTTAGATAGTGGGAGTATTTGTTAGATATTATGAATATTTGTTAGATAGTGGGAGTATTTGTTAGATATTAAGAGTATGTGTTAGATAGTGGGAGTATTTGTTAGATATTAAGAGTATTTGTTAGATAGTGGGAGTATTTGTTAGATATTAAGAGTATTTGTTAGATAGTGGGAGTATTTGTTAGATAGTGGGAGTATTTGTTAGATAGTGGGAGTATTTGTTAGATATTAGGAGTATTTGTTAGATAGTGGGAGTATTTGTTAGATAGTGGGAGTATTTGTTAGATAGTGGGAGTATTTGTTAGATAGTGGGAGTATTTGTTAGATAGTGGGAGTATTTGTTAGATAGTGGGAGTATTTGTTAGATATTAGGAGTATTTGTTAGATAGTGGGAGTATATGTTAGATATTAGGAGTATTTGTTAGATATTAGGAGTATTTGTTAGATAGTGGGAGTATATGTTAGATATTGGGAGTATTTGTTAGATATTAGGAGTATTTGTTAGATATTAGGAGTATTTGTTAGATAGTGGGAGTATTTGTTAGATATTAGGAGTATTTGTTAGATAGTTGTAGTATTTGTTAGATATTAAGAGTATTTGTTAGATAGTGGGAGTATTTGTTAGATATTAAGAGTATTTGTTAGATAGTGGGAGTATTTGTTAGATAGTGGGAGTATTTGTTAGATAGTGGGAGTATTTGTTAGATATTAGGAGTATTTGTTAGATAGTGGGAGTATTTGTTAGATAGTGGGAGTATTTGTTAGATAGTGGGAGTATTTGTTAGATAGTGGGAGTATTTGTTAGATAGTGGGAGTATTTGTTAGATAGTGGGAGTATTTGTTAGATATTAGGAGTATTTGTTACATAGTGGGAGTATATGTTAGATATTAGGAGTATTTGTTAGATATTAGGAGTATTTGTTAGATAGTGGGAGTATATGTTAGATATTAAGAGTATTTGTTAGATATTAGGAGTATTTGTTAGATATTAGGAGTATTTGTTAGATAGTGGGAGTATTGTTAGATATTAGGAGTATTTGTTAGATAGTTGTAGTATTTGTTAGATAGTGTGAGTATTTGTTAGATATTAGGAGTATTTGTTAGATAGTGGGAGTATTTGTTAGATATTAGGAGTATTTGTTAGATAGTGGGAGTATTTGTTAGATATTAGGAGTATTTGTTAGATAGTGGGAGTATTTGTTAGATAGTGAGAGTATTTGTTAGATAGTGGGAGTATTTGTTAGATAGTGGGAATATTTGTTAGATAGTGGGAGTATTTGTTAGATATTAGGAGTAATTGTTAGATAGTGGGAGTATTTGTTAGATATTAGGAGTATTTGTTAGATAGGGGAGTATTTGTTAGATATTAGGAGTATTTACAAGTTATTTCTTTGTTTTCTTTCTAGTTGGTCACTGAACCATCATCATCATTGAGTGACGTCTGTGCAACGAAGGTTGACTACCATGGAGCGCCATGCTCTGTCTCTTGCTTTGATAGTGCAGGTTGTCATAGGCTGGCTTGTCCATCTTTTGATGTTACTCGTCCATGTTAGTCTTGGTCTGCCTCTGTCTCTTGCTTTGATAGTGCAGGTTGTCATAGGCTGACTTGTCCATCTTTTGATGTTACTCGTCCATGTTAGTCTTGGTCTGCCTCTGTCTCTTGCTTTGATAGTGCAGGTTGTCATAGGCTGATTTGTCCATCTTTTGATGTTACTCGTCCATGTTAGTCTTGGTCTGCCTCTGTCTCTTGCTTTGATAGTGCAGGTTGTCATAGGCTGATTTGTCCATCATTTAATGTTACTCTGGTCTGTTGTTTGATGTGTGATGGGGATAATTCGACGACTAACTGTGTGTTTATATGTTCGGTTGGTGTCAAGAACAATGTCCTAACATCATCAAGCGCTATACATTTTTTGTTCTCAATATGACAATCATCATTTTCGGGAGGACATGAACTTCCATGGTATATGGTGGATATGTGGCAGGAACCATTGAAGGCTATGTCTGAAGGGTGTTCCTTGTTGCAGTTTCCTCATATTCCAAGTCCGGCTTGTTGCAAGAGCTACTGAGTTAAGTGCTCTGTGCACACTGTGAGCTGCGTGTTTCATCCATTTTGATCATGTTTCGATGTCCCAATTGTTTACGATGAAGGATGATATCGTATGACAGGGAACAGTTGACTATTTTTACTTTCTGCGCGGTTTCGCCTTATGTCTTTTGGCGTGTGCTGAGACTGCTACGATGGGGACTAGTTACCTTTCTTTGTTTGGGAGATGAGTTAGTAATTCGGATGATTCCACTGGCACGGGTGGTTGAGCAATTATGGATTTTGATTTGTTTGCAGTGATACCGAGGCCTTCCATAATCAATAGGAGTATTTGTTAGATAGTGGGAGTATTTGTTAGATCGTGGGAGTATCTGCTTCATAGTGGAAGTATTTGTTAGATAATGAGAGTATTTGTTAGATAGTGGGAGTATTTGTTAGATAGTGGGAGTATTTGTTAGATAGTGGGAGTATTTGTTAGATTGTGGGAGTATCTGCTTCATAGTGGGAGTATTTGTTAGATAGTGCGAATATTTGCTTGATGATGGGATATTGGCTTGATAGTGGGATATTTGCTTGATGGTGGAAATATTTGCATGATGATAGAACATATGCTTCATGGTGGGAATATTTGCTTGATTGTAGAACATTTGCTTGATGGTGGGAACATTCGCTTGATGGTGGGACATTTGCTTGATGGTGGGAACATTTGCTTGATGGTGGGACATTTGCTTGATAGTGGGAATATTTGCTTGATGGTGGGACATTTGCTTGATAGTGTGAATATTTGCTTGACAGTGGGACATTTGCTTGATAGTGGGAACATTCGCTTGATGGTGGGACATTTTCTTGATAGTGGGAATATTTGCTTGATGTTAGAACATTTGCTTGATGGTGGGCACATTTGCTTGATGGTGGGAATATTTGCTTGATGGTGGGAATATTTGCTTGATGTTAGAACATTTGCTTGATGGTGGGAACATTCGCTTGATGGTGGGACATTTGCTTGATAGTGGGAATATTTGCTTGATGTTAGAACATTTGCTTGATGGTGGGAACATTCGCTTGATGGTGGGACATTTGCTTGATAGTGGGAATATTTGGTTGATGTTAGAACATTTGCTTGATGGTGGGAACATTTGCTTGATGGTGGGAATATTTGCTTGATGGTGGGACATTTGCTTGATGGTGGGACATTTGCTTGATGGTGGGAATATTTGCTTGATGGTGGGACATTTGCTTGATAGTGGGACATTTGCTTGATGGTGGGAATATTTGCTTGATGGTGGGACATTTGCTTGATGGTGGGAATATTTGCTTGATGTTAGAACATTTGCTTGATGGTGGGACATTTGCTTGATGGTGGGAATATTTGCTTGATGGTGGGACATTTGCTTGATGGTGGGAATATTTGCTTGATGGTGGGACATTTGCTTGATGGTGGGAATATTTGCTTGATGGTGGGACATTTGCTTGATGGTGGGTATATTTGCTTGATGGTGGGACATTTGCTTGATGGTGGGAATATTTGCTTGATGGTGGGACATTTGCTTGATGGTGGGAATATTTTCTTGATGGTGGGACTTTTGCTGTATATATATATATACAGATATATATATCTGTTTTAACATCGAATGCCGTTCTACTCTGTCTTATGTCTTGATAGTGCACATTTTTATAGGTTCGTCTGTCCGTCTTCTGATTTCATTAGTCCACTTCAGTCTTGGTCTGCTTTGTATCGTCCTTTCCAAGATGACCTAGAATATTGTATTGTATCTCTTTACATTTCACAAATTTCAGTTGTATTTGTTTGGAATTGAATGTAAGTAGTTTTTATTTTTATTTTCGACAGATTCATAACATCATCATTTGTCTTCTTTTCCTTCCACCAAAATGTGTCCAGTTTCTATAGATCAAAATTTCAATAGCCTCTATTTAATTTTCTGTTTTCATATTTAATGCCCATGCTTCTGCATCATACACGATTTTTGACTAGATATAATATTTAATTATTCGTAGTTTTAATTCTAGTGTTGGCAGCTTTGATAGCAGTATATATTTTAATGCTGTTAAAATTGCTTCTTTTGCTATCTCTACACTTCTGTTTATCTCTGTCTTATCTTTACTCCCTTTAGTCGACACGAATTCTAACATTGGTAATTTAATTTGAAAGCAAAACAAAGAACTGGAAACTGAAGTATAATTAATGTCCAGGAAGTGTGGATTATATATTTGTGTTTATCTTACTTTGGAGCTTCACCTAAACGCATTCTATATTATTAGTATCATGAAGTTGAAACTTATTATGTTTTATATATGTTGTTCTGTTTATTTCCATCATGCTTATAATCGCATGTATGCTTGGCATATGTGTGTTAGTGTGTTTCCTAACCGTAAAAACTTGCTGAGCATATGAAGTAAAGTAAGGTAAAGGCAAAGTACGCGTCTTGAATCGGTGCCTTAGCACGCGAGTTATCATCCGTATGTGCTCGGCCGCCTTTCCAGAAGTATTCCGTGACTTCTGGGTAGTGTCGCTTCAAGTATCGAAACTCACGATGCGAGGCGGCATTCCTCACCTTCCCAAAGTACCACCATGGTACCCATTGTTGCCAGCGTCTGTGTCGACAGCGGGGGTATTCTTCTTTTTCCAACCACGAGAACAATTCACACTACTCCCAGCGGGAATCGAACACGGGTTGTCTAAACACCAGAAGCTCAGCCGGGTGGTTTTCCCAACTAGGCTACCGAGGACCCCGAGCATATGAATACGTATGTAGCAATGATTTTTTAAATAATATTCAATTTTTCAATTCAATTTGCAAATTCAATTGTTTATTAGAAGATGTCAATAACAATAGTTGACATAATCGTTCATTGTTCAAACTGCTTAATGTTTTTTGTGTGATTTTCCAGTTTTATTTACCTACTGCTTCATTTGTTCCACTGTTATTGTCGTAAAAATTAAAATCTTAGCCAACAAGAAATAATAACGTGCAAAAAATGGTGAACAAAGTAGAAGCAGAAGAAAAGATTCGAGCGGACTGAGAACATCAATTAATGGACAGGAGAAAATCAATAGTTAGAGAGAAGAGCATCAATAGATGGAGAAGAGAACATCAATAGATGGACAGGAGAAAATCGATAGTTAGAGAGAAGAACATCAATAGATGGAGAAGAGAACATCAATAGATGGACAGGAGAAAATCAATAGTTAGAGAGAAGAACATCAACAGATGGAGAAGAGAACATCAATAGATGGACAAGAGAACATTAATAGATGGACAGGAGAACATTAATAGATGTACAGGAGAACATTAATAGATGGACAAGAGAACATGAATAGATGGGCAAGAGATCATCAATAGATATACAGGAGAACATCAATAGATGGACAAGAGAGCATCGATAGATAGACAGGAGAACATTAATAGATGGACAGGAGAACATTAACAGATGGACAAGAGAACATCAATAGATGGACAGGAGAACATTAATAGATGGACAGGAGAACATTAATAGATGGACAAGAGAACATGAATAGATGGGCAAGAGATCATCAATAGATATACAGGAGAACATCAATAGATGGACAAGAGAGCATCGATAGATATACTGGACAACATCAATAGATTGACAAGAGAGCATCGATAGACAGACATGAGAACATCAATAAATGGTCAGGAATACAGCAATACATGGATATCATCATCATGTGCCATACCGGTTGGCGTAGGTGATCATGTCCTTCCACAATCGTATATCCACCGTGCATAATATCAATTTTGTTGTTGACGGTTTTCCATGTTAGAACACCAATGTATCTTGCATTTTCTATCTTCGATGTCCGCTATCTCTCTTTCCCTGTATTTTGAAAGTTGTAACCAATTATTCCAACTTTCCTCTTCTCATGATCTGCTCGATAAATGTTCATTGTTTCTTTGTTATGTTTTTTATGAGCTCCCTTTTTGTGTTGGCCTTTTTGAGAATTTCCTCGTTGGTCTTTTTAAACTGTCCAGGAACTTTAAACATTCTTCCGAGAAATCCCATCTCTGTGGCCTCTAATCGTCCTTTCATGTGTTTGTTTACCGTCCATGATTCACTTCCATAGGTCAGAATTGGCTCTATATAGCACCGATGAACTCTCTTTCTCACTTCTTTTTGACACAAATTTGTTGCATAAGACGTTTTTCCTTTTCTGAAATGCTATTTTGGCCTGAGCTATTCTTCTTATTTGTTTTGTAAATATTCCAACTGATATTATTATTATACTCAAGTATTTGAAATGTTGCACTTGTTTCAATTTGTCCTGTTTATTTTTATGCTTCATGATGGTGATGGTTGTTACTTCCATATGACCAATTTTTACTTTGACCATTACCTCTGTTTCTCTTCCTGATCTGACAGACCTTTCTTGTTGATTTCTTTTAAAATAAATGGACAGGAGAACATCATTAGATGGTCAGGAGAACATCAATAGATGGACAGGAGAACATCAATAGATGGACAGGAGAACATCAATAGATGGACAGGAGAACATCAAAAGATGGACAGGAGAATATCAACAGATGGACAAGAGAATATCAATAGTTCATCATCATCATGTGCCATACCTGTTGGCGTAGGTGATCATGTCCCTCCACAATCTTCTATCTATAGTGCATCGTATCAGTTCTGTTGTTGACTGTTTTCCATGCCATGACACCAAGCTATCCAGTATTTTCTCTCTTTGTCGCCCACGATCTCTCTTTCCTTTTATTTTGCCAGTTGTAACCAAGTATTCCAACTTTCCTCTTCTCATGACGTGCCCGAAAAATGTTAATTGCTTCTTTCTGATGTTTTTTAAGAGCTCCCTTTTTGTGTTGGCCTCTTTGAGAACCTTCTCATTGGTCTTTTTAGCTGTCCAGGGAACGTTCAACATTCTTCTGAGAAATCCCATCTCTGTGCCCTCCAATCGTCTTTTCATTTGTTTGTCCACTGTCCATGATTCGCTTCCATAGGTCAGAATTGGTTCTATATAGCACCGATGAACTCTCTTTCTCATTTTTATTGACATAGATTTGTTGCATAAGATATTTTTAACATTCTGAAATGCTATTTTGGCCTGAGCTATTCTGCTTTTTATTTCTGTGGTGCATCTCCCATCTTATGTTATTATTGTGCCCAAGTATTTGAAACGTTGCACTTGTTTCAGATTTGTTCTGCCCTACCAAAAGAGAAGTAAGACGTCTCCTTTCCTCCGCTAGTCTTCGGGACACCCCTGGGACAAGGTGGAGCTCCCGTTTAGCCCCCCTATCATGGTTATGTGAAGCCATTGGAGCAGGTGGTGGATGGCGTTGTGGGAGCAGCCGACAAGTAGTGCCGGTTATGGTCCCTACACCGCGATGGCAGGCAGAGGATCTCATGTATAGAGACAATGGCTGCGATCTCCGACTAGTACAGTCACTGCTAAGAAGGAAAGGAATAGCAAACTACCTTCTTAAATTGCCTGGAATAATCATGACAAATTACAACCTTCTATCAATAGATAGGAAAATATCAATAGATTGACAGGAGAACATCAATAGATGAACAGGAGAACATCAATAGATGGACAGGAGAACATCAATAGATGGACAGGAGAACATCAATAGATGGGCAGGAGAGCATCAATAGATGAACAGGAGAACATCAAAAGATAGACAGGAGAATATCAACAGATGGACAAGAAAATATCAATAGATGGACAGGAAAATATCAATAGATGGACAGGAGAACATCATTAAATGAACAGGAGAACATCTTTAGATGGACAGGAGAACATCAATAGATGAACTGGAGAACATCAAAAGATGGACAGGAGAATATCAACAGATGGACAAGAAAATATCAACATACGGACAAGATAATATCAATAGATGGACAGGAGAACATTCTCTAGATGAACAGGAGAATATCTATAGATGGGCAGGAGAATATCTATAGATGGGCAGGATAAAAACTATAGATGGGCAGGAGAATATCTATAGACTGGCAGGAGAATATCTATAGATGGGCAGGAGAATATCTATAGAGGGTAGGAGAAAATCTATAGAGGGTAGGAGAATATCAATAGATGGGTAGGAGAATATCTATAGAGGGTAGGAGAATATCTATAGATGGGTAGGAGAATATCTATAGAGGGTAGGAGAATATCTATAGAGGGTAGGAGAATATCTATAGATGGGCAGAAGAATATCTATAGAGGGTAGGAGAATATCTATAGATGGGCAGGAGAATATATATAGAGGGTAGGAGAATATCTATAGATGTGTAGGAGAATATCTATAGAGGGTAGGAGAATATTTATAGATGGGTAGGAGAATATCTATAGAGGGTAGGAGAATATATTTAGAGGGTAGGATAATATCTATAGAGGGTAGGAGAATATCTATAGATGGTTAGGAGAATATCTATAGATGGGTAGGAGAATATCTATAGATGGGTAGGAGAATATCTATAGATGGGTAGGAGAATATCTATAGATGGGCAGTAGAATATCTATAGATGGGCAGGAGAATATCTATAGATGGGCAGGAGAATATCTATATAGGGTAGAAGAATATCTATAGAGGGTAGGAGAATATCTATAGAGGGTAGGAGAATATCAATAGATGAAGAGGCGAATATCTTTAAATGAGTAGTAGAATATCTATAGATGGGCAGGAGAATATCTATAGATGGACAGGAGAATATCTATAGATGGGCAGGAGAATATCTATAAATGGGCAGGAGAATATCTATAAATGGGCAGGAGAATATCTATAGATGGACAGGAGAACATTAATAGATGGACAGGAGAATATCAATAGATGAATAAGAGAACATCAATAGATGGACAGGAGAACATTATAGATGGACAAGAGAACATCAATAGATGGACAAGATCACATCAATAGATGGCCAAGACACCCTATGGTAGAGTGCACCATAAAGGTAAGAGATGCCGCTGCATATTTGCCAACTCACGTTGAGAGGACTGCAAGTATGATGAAGATAATTATTTTAAAAATCTTCCTGATGTAATTTTAAATTTCCGTTATTGTGAATGTTTTGAAATAGTTTTTCTTTCAACGTTTTCAATCTTTGATTCTGAAAAAAAAAAGAAATAATGATTGCAACAATCTTGAACCCATCTAGTTAACAGACAAGTTTGTAATGAAACGATGGCTTCAGATGGGAATGTGCGATATTACAATGCCCAGGATATTCATTTGCTGATTCGCTCCATCCACTCACTTTCTTCTTCTTTATTATCTGCGTTGTTCTCTGAGTAATGACAATATCTTTTTCTGGAAATTCCGTTCCCAGAAATCACTATCTGTCTCCCCTCGTTTGACAATTTCTCCTGAGTCCAACCCATTTAAAGAAAATGAAATTGTGCGATTTGCGAAATGGGGATGAAGCAAACAAACTTGTAATTAATGCAAGTGGAATCAGTTTTAAAGTTTGCATTTTATTTTGTTTTTCTTGTTTGTTTTATAATAATAAAAAATGTGTTATCCTGAAATCATTTATTTCAGTAACTGTGTATTGTTTATTGTAATTATAATGATTGAGATGACTTTCTAATCGAGTGTGATTGACTCAGGAAGGTTATTTTGAATAAAATACGTTTATAATTATTGGATTAACTGTTAAGTAATTCAGTCTATTTAAAACGAGACAAATAATGTTCCTTCTTTCTTCTTTTCTCTTTTCACTGATACCTAAAAGGTGTCGTGGTTTATATCATTTGTCGTTCTTGAGCTGCTCGAACTGTCTGAATTAGTGATTGTCCTTTGCTGTTACATGTCTCTGTCACTGCATCTATCCATCTTCTCCTGGGTCTTCCTCTTGGTCTTTTTCCGTGCATTCTCGAGAAGAACGCCCTTGATGGTGATTGATAAGGATTCATTCTGACTAGGTGGCCAAACCATTTAAGTTGTTGGTGTTCTATATATTCTTGACAGGGTTTTGTTCCTACTATTTTTCTTATGGTTTCATTTGGTATTCTATTTCTTCTTGTGTTCTTTGTTACTTTTCTCAAGCATCGCATCTCACATGTATTGATCTTTCTTAAATGTGATTTAGAAAAGGTCCATGTTTGACTTTCATAGCACAAAGTTGGTATGAAAATGTTATTTATCATTTGTTGTTTAGCTGGCATAGAAATGTAAATAATGTTTAAATATATTTAATGTAATTTTATTTTTAAAAATAGCTGAGTTTATTTACACGACTAAAGCAAGTTTAACTACAACCATTTAGTTGCTATATATTTATTTAGAATAAGCTCAGAAACACTACAAACATAAATATTTATCTTTCCGCTTTCTTGCACTGAATTACAATTTATATGCCAGTTTTTGTACGAGTTGCTTCCAAAACTATACTGACTGAAGCCGACTTACTGCTTTAGTTTAGGGCATGAGTAAATGTTACATTAAATTTAATATATGAAACTAGTCTACTTTATTTTATTGACTGAAGCGAGTCTGTTGTTTTAGGTGGTAGTAACATTCGTCATTTATCTCAATAATTGAAGTAAATTACAATTAATTTAAAGGTGGAATGCAAATATTCATTAATAATTGAAAAAGAAGAATGTTATTAACAATTACTGAAGTTTAGTAAGTTATCAGTGACTCGATGATTATAGTAATGTTACAGTTAATTAAACGCTTGAAGTTAGTTATTAATATAATCAACCAAGGAAGTGATCGACCAGTTAATTATTTGACTGAAAGGAATTAAACAATAGAAGTAATTTGTCAGTTAATGTTATGACTGGATTATGCTATCAGTTTTTAAAATGAATGAAATCAATTTGGAGTTAACTGAATTTTGCTCATTAATAAATGTCACGTAATTAAAGAATGTGACTTTTAATTCAATATTTAAAGTAAGTTATCACTTATTAATTCTTCTTCTTTCCTTTCTTATTTGCCTTTCAGCGTATAATATCATTTGCGGTCTTGTGCTCCTCTTTTTTCTCTGCTGTTGTTATACTTCCTAATGTTTCTAAAATTCTGTCAATCCATATTTTTTGTCGTCGGCCCCTTGGGTCTACTGTTCTCGCAACGTTGATTGAAGGCTCGTTGTATTATGTTTTGATCTTTCTGCCTTATCACATGGTCAAACCATTTTATCTGTTGTTTCTTTATAAATTCTATGGCGGGGGTTATACCTACATTTTTTCTCAGCTCTTCATTTCTGATCTTATCTCTCAGGCTGTTTCCTGTCATTCGTCTAACACATTTAATCTCAGTAGAGGTTATTTGTCTTATTGTTCTTGCATCTAGGATCCAAGACTGGTAATTGTAGCAAAAAGGAGGGATGAAGAAAATTGATTGTAGAGTGCCCGTTTTGCCTCTAGTGTTATTTCATTGTTGGACAATAGTGGTAATAACTGTCCAATGATTTGACAAGCTTTGATGCATCTTGAGGATCTATTTCTGTTGTTTATGAATTGTCGTTTGTCACTAGACTTCCTAAGTATTTAAATTTCTCTACCTGTCTATAGTTATGTTGATGTTCCGTTTCTCTTTTGCGATATTCATGACTTCTGTATTTTTTATGTTGATTTTCATATTGTATTTAGTGCCTAACCACTAATATCTTCAGTAATAAAGAAAAGACGATGGTCATACGTTGGACATGTGATGAGAAGAGATAATAACCGAATAGCAAAGCAAGCCCTCATATGGGAAACAACAGGTAAAAGAAAAAGAGGAAGACCCAGGGAGACACTGAGAAGAACATTGATGAAAGAGGCAAGAGCAGCAGGAATCGGCTCCCTCAATGAGATAGAACTGCTTGCACAGAACAGAGACAGATGGCGAAATTTGATAAAATATCTTTAAAAGAAAACTGCTAGAACAAAAATTCATATAGGAGAAGGTGTATCTTGGTCTACGCCCTATGGGCCGGTTACGGCTCGAAAGGTCAATAGATAGATAGATAGAGATAGATTTAGTGCCTGCGCTGTTGAATCTATTGAAGTGCTCTTGTAGGTTTTATATTTTTCCATGTGTTAGTACCTGATCGTCTGCAAATAAAAGCCTGTTGATCACATCTGTCTCTGATGGGTTGGTTAACTTGCATATATAGTTCATGCATACAATAAACAGGAAGGGGAATAGCACGCACCCCAGTCTTACACCTGATCTAACTTCGAAGCTGTTTTATTAATTTAGTATTAATTGATAAAAAAAAAACAAACGAATTGAACTTATTAATTGAATCACTGAATTAACATTGTTAATAACTCGTTTGATTAGTACTTTCAATAGCTGAAGTAAGTGATCACTTATTTCAATGTTTATGTGCTTCATTGATTCCTCTTATTGCTTGGCTTTATTCACAATGGCCGTATACAACTGTCTTTACGGCACCTGTTCAATATCTCGGGTCTTCAAAAGGGTTTGGGATTGGTGGATTGCATAATATAGAATTGAAAAATAAGAAGTGTTAGTAACAAGATATAAGTAACTTGACTTCACCCCGACGGAAAAAAAACATTTTGTTGACCTTTCTTTGACCTCTAGTAAAAGTAAAGGTTCCCTCCAAGCCTTGATAGTCATATGCGGAATATAATGTTAGTGACCTTATTTTTCAATGACCACTGCACATTTTTGGGTGATGTGGTCGGTATAACGTCAGGCCGCCTTTACTTCCCAGAAAATTATCTGGTACCCATTTTTAGAGGCTGGGTGAACCCTAGAGCCTTGTCAGCCCGAAAAAAACCGCCACTGCTGGGGATCGAACCCAGACCCGTCTGTTCAGGAAGCGAGCACACTAATCACTTTAACCTCTCACACTAACCACTTTAACCTCTCACACTAACCAATTTATCCTCTCACACTAACCACTTTAACCTCTCACACTAACCACTTTAACCTCTCACACTAATCACTTTAACCTCTCACATTAACCACTTTAACCTCTCACACTAATCACTTTAACATCTCACACTAACCACTTAAACCTCTCACACTAACCTCTTTAACCTCGCACACTAAACACTTTAACCTCTCACAATAACCACTTTAACCTCTCACACTAACCACTTTCACCTCTCACATTAACCACTTTAACCTCTCGCACTAACCACTTTAACCTCTCACACTAACCACTTTAACCTCTCACACTAACCACTTTAACCTCTCACACTAACTACTTTAACCTCTCACACTAACCACTTTAACCTCTCACACTAACCACTTTAACCTCTCACACTAACCACTTTATCCTCTCACACTAACAACTTTAACCTCTCACACCAACAACTTTAACCCCCCACACTAACAACTTTAACCTCTCACACTAACCACTTTAACCTCTCACACTAACCACTTTAACCTCTCACACTAAACACTTTAACCTCTCACACTAATCACTTTAACCTCTCACACTAACCACTTTAACCTCTCACACTAACCACTTTAACCTCTCACACTAACCACTTTAACCTCTCACACTAACCACTTTAACCTCTCACACTAACCACTTTAACCTCTCACACTAACCACTTTAACCTCTCACACTAACCACGTTAATCTCTCACACTAACCACTTTAACCTTTCACACTAACCACTTTAACCTCTCACACTAACCTCTTTAACCTCTCCCACTAACCACTTTAACCTCTCACACTAACCTCTTTAACCTCTCACAATAACCACTTTAACCTCTCACACTAATCTCTTTAACCTCTCACACTAACCACTTTAACCTCTCACACTAACCTCTTTAACCTCTCACACTAACCACTTTAACCTCTCACACTAACCTATTTAACCCCTCACACTAACCACTTTAATCTCTCACACAAACTTCTTTAACCTCTCACACTAACCACTATAACCTCTCACACTAACCACTTTAACCTCTCACACTAACCACTTTAACCTCTCACACTAACCACTTTAACCTCTCACACTAACCACTTTTACCTCTCACATAAACCACTTTAACCTCTCACACTAACCACTTTAACCTCTCACACTAACCACTTTAACCTCTCACACTAACCACTTTAACCTCTCACACTAACCTCTTTAACCTCTCACACTAACCTCTTTAACATCTACTGAGATGAAACGTCTTAGACCAAAGACAGGAAACAGGCTGATAGATAAAAACATTAATGAATGACTGAGAAAAAAATAACCTAAGAATAACTTCCGTCATTGATTATAAAGAAAAACAGGTTTGTCCACGTAATAAGACAGAATAACTAAAGCATAACACAACGAGGCGTCAATAAACGTTGTGAGAACACTAGACTCAAAGGTTGAGAACGAAAAAAATCGATTAATGAAATATTAGAAATACAAGGAAACATATCAGCAGCAGAGGCCAAACAGAAGAGCAAATGATCATCATCATCATGTGTCATACCGGTTGGCGTAGGCGATCATGTCCTTCCACAATCTTCTATCTACAGTGCATCATATCAGTCCTGTTGTTGACTGTTTTCCCTGCCATGACATCAGGCCATCCAACATTTTCTCTCTTTGTCGTCCGTGATCTCTTTCCTTTTATTTTGCCAGTTGTAACCAAGTATTCTAACTTTCCTCTTCTCATGATGTGCCCGAAAAATGCTGATTGTTTCTTTCTGATGTTTTTTAGGAGCTGCCATTTTTGTGTTGGCCTTTTGAGAAATTCCTCATTGGTCTTTTTAGCTGTCCAGGGAACTTTCAACATTCTTCTGAGAAATCCATCTCTGTGGCCTCTAATCATCTTTTCCTTTGTTTGTCTACTGTCCATGATTCGCTTCCATAGGTCAGAAGTGGTTCTATATAGCACCGATGAACTCTCTTTCTCACTTCTATTGACATAATTTTGTTGCATAAGATATTTTTAATTTTCTGAAATGCTTTTTTGTCCTGAGCTATTCTACCTTTTTATTTCCGTGGTGCATCTTCCATCTTATGTTATTATTGTGCCCAAGTATTTGACATGTTGCACTTGTTTCAGATTTGTCTCGTTTATTTTTCTGCTGCATGATGGTGGTGATTGTTTCTTCGATATAACCATTACTTCTGTTTTCTTACTATTCAGACTGAGACCTTTCTTGATGCTTTCTTTTACTATTATATCTATCATTTCTTGTAGTTCATTCTCTGACTCTGCTATTAAGACTGTGCCATCCGCATATCGCAAATTATTTATGTTGTGACCGTTGACTTCAATTCCTTTTTTGTCTTCTATTGATCTCAAAATATGTTCGCTGTAAAGTGAAAACCAATCCGGTGACAGAATACAGCCTTGTCTGACACCTTGTTTTATAAATTGAAATTGTCCTGTTTGGTTGTTAATGCAAAAGATGGATTCATGAAATATTAGAAACATTAGGAAACATATCAGCAGTAGAGGTCAACAGAATAGCAAACGACCACAAATTACATCTCCCTTCGACGATAAACGGCAAACGGGAAACAAGAATAAAACCTTGAACTGATTTGAACTTGTGTTATCCTGATATGCATATCGATAAGCTATCAATTAATATCAACCATTTTGTGCTAGATATATTGAGACATTTAATCCGTGAAGGTATACTTTTCCACATATTTAAAAGTCTTTATGAAATTATTTTAACAAATAATGTAAATTTGTTTAAAATGTGTCAATAACAGGCAGGATTAAAAAAAAAGAAAAAAAAATATTCCATGAATTGAGGCAAGTGTACTTTTATTTGAGCATAGTGTGATAATAATCTCCTGTAATCCCTTGTGACCATCACGTGCATCTCTTGAACCCACAAATTATTTCTGTAGGAGTAACTCGCCCAAGCTCGGACGTAATAGAGGGAGAGGCTTGCGTCGTCGTGTGTGCCTGGTTTCGTGGAAGACACAGCATCTATTGATCCAAACTGAACCGTTTTTCCTTTGCATTATTCTGGGAAACTATGCTCGAGATTAGGTGCGCTGTTTTCTTTTTTAATTCAAAGGAGGAAAATGATATGTTATTGAAGAGACGCAGTAAATAATTATGTAGAACTTATTTGTTTTACCTTCAAGTGGATAATTTACACGTTTTGATGGCGGATTAAGAAAACATGTTTGATAGCATAATTAGTCTGACAGAAGATTTCTTCGTCCATTTGAAATGCAAACATCTGAAAAGCGATTATGTAACTTGTTATGTCGTGGAAAAAAAATGCTACGACTTATTTTATATAATTATAATTTTTAATTTGTGAAATATATCGCTAAAAAAAAAACATGCTCTAGTTTCAGTGTGTGATGGAATTTAATTTTAGGTTGTAAAATTAACATAAACAAATGTTACAAATTTAACTTTAATAAATGTTACCGTTTCGGGATCAATATTTGTTACAATTTCTGAATTTGTTTTTTTTAAGTGTTACAGGTTCAGTATCTAATAATGTTACATATTTTGTTTTTATTTATTTAAAAATAGTTATGATCTTATTATTAGGAAGTGTTGTAACTCAATTTTAAGTTACTGTAAAATTAATTTTAAAAGGTTATAAAAATTAACGATAAACTTATATTATCGTTTCAGCATCAATATTTATTACAATCTCTACATCTGTGTAATTATCAGTAAGCGTTATACATTTTATATACATCTAAGTTATTGGAAATTATCAGTTGTGCTTATTTCTGTTAAACCGAAAAGCGTTGAAAAGAAAAAAAAATATGTGAGTAGGAATTTTATAGGTTACTCTAATGCACGCTATTTTATTACTTTATTCAGACTGAAGCCTAACTGTACTTAAGCGCAGTGAACATTTAGTTGAGATCAACTCTTATAAACGGACGTTTATAAACCAGCGAGGAAAAGGAGGACAAACATTATCTTTAAAAGAATTTATGAGCATTAAAACGATAATTTATAAAGAAAACGTTTACTTTGAATATATATATATATATACCTGGATCGGCCGTGTTGAGACAGCGTTGACGCGGTTACTATTTCCTTCAATCTTGCCCTATCTGACATTAGATCGGTGTGTACTTATGAAGTCAAGGAGTATTTATTCTTTTATGTTGTGTTCTCCTATAATTTATCTCTGTCTGATTCTCTTTTACTGACCGAATAAGATATGCCCTGATGTATTATCTTTACTACATCTTGATCTGCCTCCTCAATGACCTTTAACCATGTCCTGATGTATTATCTTTATTACACCTTTATCTGTCTCCTGCACTGACCTTCAACCATGTCCTGATGTTTTATATTTACTACACATTGATCTGCCTCCTTCAATGACCTTTAACCATGTCCTGATGTATTATTTTTACTACACCTTGATCTGCCTCCTTTAATGACCTTTAACCATATCCTGATGTTTTATCTTTAATACACCTTGATCTGTCTCCTGCACTGACCTTCAACCCTGTCCTGATGTTTTATATTTACTACACATTGATCTGCCTCCTTCAATGACCTTTAACCATGTTCTGATGTATTATCTTTGCTACACCTTGATCTGTCTTCTGCAGTGACCTTCAACCATGTCCTGATGTTTTATATTTACTACACATTGATCTGCCTCCTTCAATGTCCTTTAACCATGTCCTGATGTATTATCTTTGCTACACCTTGATCTGCCTCCTTCAATGACCTTTAACCATATCCTGATGTTTTATCTTTACTACACCTTGATCTGTCTCCTGCACTGACCTTCAACCATGTCCCGATGTTTTATATTTACTACACATTGATCTGCCTCCTTCAATTACCATTAACCATGTCCTGATTTATTATCTTTGCTATACCTTGATCTGTCTTCTGCACTGACCTTTTCCTGTGTCAAGATGATTTATCTTTACTACACCTTGATCTGCCTCCTTCAATGACCTTTAACTGTGTCATGATGTATTATCTTTACTACACCTTGATCTGCCTCCTTCAATGACCTTTAACTGTGTCATGATGTATTATCTTTACTACACCTTGATCTGCCTCCTTCAATGACCTTTAACTGTGTCAAGATGTTTTATCTTTGCTACACCTTGATCTGTCTCCTTCAATGACCTTTAACTGTGTCAAGATGTTTTATTTTTACTACACCTTGATCTGTCTCCTTCAATGACCTTTAATTGTGTCAAGATGTTTTAACTTTGCTACACCTTGATCTGTCTCCTTCAATGACCTTTAACTGTGTCAAGATGTTTTATCTTTGCTACACATTGATCTGTCTCCTTCAATGACCTTTAACTGTGTCAAGATGTTTTATTTTTACTACACCTTGATCTGTCTCCTTCAATGACCTTTAATTGTGTCAAGATGTTTTATCTTTGCTACACCTTGATCTGTCTCCTTCAATGACCTTTAACTGTGTCAAGATGTTTTATCTTTGCTACACATTGATCTGCCTCCTTCAATGACCTTTAACCACGTCCTTATGTTTTATCTTTACTACACCTTGATCTGCCTCCTTCAATGACCTTTAACCATGTCCTGATCTATTATCTTTGCTACACCTTGATCTGTCTTCTGCACTGACCTTTAACCATGTCCTTATGTTTTATCTTTACTACACCTTGATCTGCCTCCTTCAATGACCTTTAACTGTGTCATGATGTATTAAGTTTACTACATCTTTATCTGCCTCCTTCAATGACCTTTAACTGTGTCATGATGTATTAAGTTTACTACATCTTTATCTGCCTCCTTCAATGACCTTTAACTGTGTCATGATGTATTAAGTTTACTACATCTTTATCTGCCTCCTTCAATGACCTTTAACTGTGTCATGATGTATTAAGTTTACTACATCTTTATCTGCCTCCTTCAATGACCTTTAACTGTGTCATGATGTATTAAGTTTACTACATCTTTATCTGCCTCCTTCAATGACCTTTAACTGTGTCATGATGTATTAAGTTTACTACATCTTTATCTGCCTCCTTCAATGACCATTAACTATGCCAAGGTGTATTATCTTTACTGCGCCCGTTGACTGCGATATGTAGCTGATTACTCATTTTCTGTGTGCCAGAACTGTAAGTAGTTTCGTTGACTGATTTCTTAATTAAGAACTGTACGATGCCATTAGGGATGTGGTCTGTGTTTTAAATGTCTAGAACGGATCTGTAGTATCTTAATTGTGTTGATGCTATTCTCTTGTAGTATACAAGCACGCACATAATAATTTTAACAAGCTGATTTTAATATGTTGAAAAATGTGTACATATTATGTTGAAAAATGTGTACATATTATGTTGAAAAATGTGTACATATTATGTTGAAAAATGTATACATATTATGTTGAAAAATGTGTACATATTATGTTGGAAAATGTGTACATATTATGTTGGAAAATGTGTACATATTATGTTGAAAAATGTGTACATATGTTGAAAAATGTGTACATGATATGTTGAAATATGTGTACATATTATGTTGAAAAATGTGTACATATTATGTTGAAAAATGTGTACATATTATGTTAAAAAATGTGTGCATATTATTTCCTTCATGGCATAAATATGTGGAGACGGCACTCAATGATGATGATGATGAATATGTCGAATCACGAAGACTGACGTAAAGCTGGGCGGTATGAAGAGAAAAACACATCAAACTGTGTGTTGCAACTTCACGAAATGAAGGCAAAATAAAATCGAAATAACGTTTCGGCTTCCAAGCTTTAATCAGTAGAGAGAGACATTAGATAAATACTAAATCAGAGATTACTCCGGTTTTTTTTATTTAACGATTTCCGTTTAAAATTTCACATATTTTTTCTACAATTTCTGAAGTCAATGCATAATGAATTGTTGCACGCCCTAATTCAATACTCAAAAACGCCCAAAAGCACTCCATGTCCCCCAACATTATTATTTAGGACCTACATATTTTGATCAGGTCTACGTTTCATTAACAACATCGTTTTTACGATAGCGGCTTTTGATAATAACCGAATAGCAAAGCAAGCCCTCATATGGGAAACAACAGGCAAAAGAAAAAGAGGAAGACCCAGGGAGACACTGAGAAGAACATTGATGAGAGAGGCAAGAGCAGCAGGAATCGGCTCCCTCAATGAGATAGAACTGCTTGCACAGAACAGAGACAGATGGCGAGATTTGATAAAATATCTTTAAAAGAAAACTGCTAGAACAAAAAATTCATATAGGAGAAGGTGTATCTTGGTCTACGCCCTATGGGCCGGTTACGGCTCGAAAGGTCAATAGATAGATATTTTGATAATTTTCTGCAAGTCAAATTAATACTTTGAACTTCAGTCTTCGTACATCTCTCTACTCGTACATTCCTAAATTCGTTCAAATCGGAATTTTTCACTCCTAATCCGTGATTTCCTTGTGGCTTTAATCTCCACTGGACCTGGGATATGAGATCTGATACTTAGCACTCTCGGAAAACAGCGAAAAACAGGATCGCGCACGTTCAATAACTCTAGCTAGTTGAAAGTTGAAAAGAGTAGGCACACAATGATTGCTGTCTGGCTAAAGAGCAAATCGAACCATGCCGAAGACGGATGTGTCGGTCCTAAACACGCAAATATCACGTGTACGGTAAACTAGCGACACAAGGCGTTCACGTGTGAGCGCGAAGAGAAAGAGTACCTGACCACAAGCCCACGGATGGCACTTAACTCTTGTGCGCTTGTGCTAGTGAGGACATACCATGTACACCCTTGTTGTCTAAAACCCCAAGAATGTTTGAGAAAAAAAGAATGTAGAAAAGGTAAACTCAGCATGAAGTAGAGGGTTAATAGTTAAACTTTGGTAACAAGTAAAGTAAGTAAAAGTAAAAGTTACCTCCCATGCCGTGGTAGGAGTATGGAAAATATGGTGTTAGTGACTATATTTTTCTATAACCACGGCACATATTTGGGTGATATGGTCGGTATCACGCCAGTCCGCCGTTATTCCATAGAAAAATCTCTGGTACCCATTTTTAGAGGCCGTGTGAACCCTGGAGCCTTGTCGGTCCGAAAAAAACGCGTCACTTCTCGGGATCGAACCCGGAACCTTGGTAACAAGGCAACTCAACCTTAGTAACAAGGCAATTCAACCATGGTAACAATGCAACTCAAACTTGGTAATAAGGCAACTCAACAATGGTAACAAGGCAACTCAAACTTAGTAACAATGCAATTCAACCTTAGTAACAAGGCAACTCAACCTTGGTAACAAGGCAACTCAATCTTAGTAACAAGGCAACTAAACCTTGGTAACAAGGCAACTCAATCTTAGTAACAAGGCAACTAAACCTTGGTAACAAGGCAACTCAAACTTGGTGAAAAGGCAACTCATTATTTAGTTAGATGTTGTACGAATTTCTTTTTCTCAAGTGAGAAAACGTATCTAGAGAAGAACCATTTACCAATTCAGGCCCTTCATGTAACAGACAAAGTTTGTTAATGCCTTATGTTAACGTTAATGCCTTAACATTAATCAATAACCTAAGATGCTGATGATACTGTATCACTAGCAGAAAATCATCAAGATCTACAATAATCACTTAATGAAATAAACATGACAAAAAAATGGATTAGATAAGAATATAAAAATAACTACAACTATGATCATAAAACAACAATAATACTCAAAACTTACAAGTTGATATCAAAGTTAAAGGAACATACCTGAGGATAGTTAAGAGCTACCACTACCTTGGACATACTATAACCAGTGATGGAAAAAAATGTAAAACTGAAATAAACAAAAGAATAGGAATGGCAATAAGTAATTTTAATGTCATGAAAAATATATTAACATCAAAACAAATAACACTAGGGCTAAAACTAAGAGGGAGCCGCGATAGCTCAGTGGTTAGTGAACTGGACTACAAAGGACAAGGGGTATTGTTCGATCCCAACCGACGGCTCCCGGGTTCACCCAGCCTTTAATGGGTACCGGATTTTTTTCTGGGAAAGTAAAGCGGCACGGGTGTAATACCGACCACATTACCCCAAAAATCATGTGCCAAAGGTCTGTAAAATTTATGGTCACTAACACCATATTCCCTATACGCCACTTGGCGTGACGGGGGTACTTTACTTTTTTTTTTTTTAAACTTTATTTAAAGTTTATATCTTCACAACATTCCTATATATATGGACTTCCGGTCAATATGGTGGATAGGCGACAAGGAACCGTTTTTCACTGTCTGAAAAATGTTTCTTGTTGCAGTTTCCTCATATTCCAAGTCCGGCCTGCTGTCGGAGCTACTGAGTAGCACTCTGTGCACACCGTGAGCTGTGTGTTTCATCCGGATGGTGTTTCTATATTGAGATTGCTTACGATATCGTATGACGAAGGATAGTTCAGATGAGTTAAATTCAGTGTGGAAATGCCTTATATCTTTTGACGTGTGCAGTATCTGCTAAGATGAGAACTGCAGCTGCCTTTCTTTGTTTGAATATTCGATGAGATGTTAATTCGGATGATTCCACTGGCATGGGCGGTTGAGCAATTATGGATTTTCATTCGTTTGCAGTGATACCGGGGCCTTCTAATAACCATAATCATAATATTCCTACGTGGTGCAAAAACATAGACATTAAACAAGAAAACAGAACTGAAAATTGAAGCCTTTGAAATGTGGATTTATAGAAGAATAGGACGAACTGGATAGAAAGAAAAGAAAACAAACGATGAAGATTTAAAACTAACTCAAAATGAAGAGAACTACAAAACACAATTCCAACAGGACAAATACGATTTCTGGTGCATGTTAAAAGACACAGCAGCCTGCTAAAAGTAATCCTGGAAGAGCAAATACAAGGTAAAAAAGGCAGAGTCAGACTTAGACTAACCTGGATGAGTAATATCAAAAGATGAACAAGTCAGCCTATGACAACGTGCGCTATCAAAGCACGAGACATACCGGAATCGTGCTCCATGGTAACCAACTTTCGATGCAGAGATGGCCATCAAAGATATATACTGTACGTGTAGTATTATAGTGGTTCAGATAAATAGTCATCGACGACCGGGACTGGATTAATCAAATTTACACTTTTTAAAAATAAATTGATCGGCATTCGTGCAGATCGCAACTCGAACAGTCTCCTGGAATGACAATGTTTACGAATAGCCAGGCTTATTTGCCTGTCCCCTTAGACAAACCCAGATGAAAATCTTTCCCAGAAAAAAAAAATCAGGTATCCATTTAAGGCTGGGTGAACCCGGGAACCGTCGATCAGGATCGAACCCGATCTCTTGTCCTTTGTAGTCCAGTTCACTAACCACTGAACTATCGCGGCTCCCTTATGCCAGTGCATAGCCATCCATAAATTTGTTTGAAAATCTGTAGATGGCTATGACCAGTAACTCAGCCGTCATTGTGCCGTAGTAGGCTGGAGATTGGGGATTCAATCGGTCTTTTGCTAGCAAATAAATAACAATAACATTTCGTGTATTTTCATTTTGAATGTTTGTATCTGTGTTCCTACTTCGGAGATATTTGAAGATGGGTCGAGTGTATGGTTCGTGTCACATAATCAAAACATAAACCCATAGAACAATCAAGCGAACAGCTTTCCTCCAACCTCAATTAAAGACAAAAAAGGCCATATTTAAATTTATTTCAAAAAGAAGAAAAAAAACATGGCAGATAAAAACAGTTGCTGGAATTATCTTCCACGGAGTTTAATAAGGAAAACAATGTTTTATGCATTATTTTCTCAGACGACAGACAGACGAAGGATTTATGTTTGTTTTCTTTAGCACGACTTCATTTTAGGATTATCTCGTTTTTTTAAATATATATCTCCACTCACCTGACAAGATCACCTAGTTTCTTTCCAGGACAATTCCTGGGAGTTGGATTAAGATCTAGATAATTTCTAGCTCACTTATTCTGAATCTAGTAGTCAACTATGAGTACACACATGAAGATTCTCACCACGTTTGTTCTAGGCAACATTTTTCTTTAATGGTAGAATTGTTTATGGGAAACATTGATTGTATACAACATTGGTTGACAAGAATGATATTGTTTATGGGGAACATTGATTGTAGACAACATTGGTTGACAAGAATGATATTGTTTATGGGGAACATTGATTGTAGACAACATTGGTTGACAAGAATGATATTGTTTATGGGAAACATTGATTGTAGACAACATTGGTTGAGGAGAATGATATTGTTTACGGGGAACATTGATTGTAGACAACATTGGTTGAGGAGAGTGATATTGTTTACGGGGAATATTGATTGTAGACAACATTGGTTGAGGAGAATGATATTGTTTACGGGGAACATTGATTGTAGACAACATTGGTTGACAAGAATGATATTGTTTACGCGAAACATTGATTGTAGACACCATTGGTTGAGGAGAATGATATTGTTTACGGGAAACATTGATTGTAGACAACATTGGTTGAGGAGAATGTTATTGTTTACGGGGAACATTGATTGTAGACAACATTGGTTGACAAGAATGATATTGTTTACGCGAAACATTGATTGTAGACAACATTGGTTGAGGAGAATGATATTTTTTACGGGGAACATTGATTGTAGACAACTGTGGTTCTGGAGAATTACATTGTCTACACTAAACATTGACTATGAAAGACACTGAATGCAAGTGGCATTATTTATGACAATAAGTAATTTCAGACATTAATTGGAAATGGGTTTTTGGACAGTATTGGCTGTTGACAGCGTTGAATGTGAGAGTATTAAGTGTTCACAGCAATGATTGCGGAGAGAGAAAAATTCGGAGAATGAATGTGGACAGTCTTGATGACGGATCTGGAAAATAAGTCCAAGTCTCTCAGTGGCTGCTACTCTAATAACATGCTACTAGGTTAATTTTTTTTTATAAATCTAGCGGAATTCTGGATCAAGCACGAAACGAGTAGAATGCGCGATAAAAATAACATAATTTGGTGCGTTCAACCAGTAAGAAAATGAAACTATGATTTACGCACACTTGAAGGAACTAAGAGCCGTTTTATCCTCTCTGATTGCTATGAAGACGGTTCTGCTAATCAATTATTAATTACAAGTTTTGTTAAAATGACACATTGAAATTTAAAGATCATAAAATTGAAATGAGAGGGTGAAAAGAGCCAAGAAAAATACAAGGCGTTCGTCATCAAGTTTAAAAATCATAATATGTAAAGAAAAAGATAAAACGAACCCAAATTATTTCAGCTTTCTTCGTCTAAAAATTATTCTGAATTTATAACTAACGATCACTAACATTGCAATGAGGCACGCAGTATCGACATCCATCTTCCAGTGTCTCCTGGGTAATTTAGACATCTCTGTTACTTGTCGCATATTTCCTTTTTTGGTTGACCTGTTTTCACAATGTTCGGGTGTCTCAAGTTCTGAAGTGATCTTCTTAATGATCTAAGTTTTGTTATTTAATTTCTAATGAAGCTTTACAGAAATATATTAAGTTTAATGTTTGTAATCATGTTGTTTAAATATTATTTGACTCACCTACGACATATGTCACAGGGCATTAATACTTTTTCTTTCATGCATAATTGAACCAAAATCGGAAGTTACAATAATTGATATATTAAGACAAAAGATGTTACAGACACAGGGATACGTCTAGCTTGCCTATATATATATATATATATATATATATATATACATACACTTGTATATATAAAGCATACATAATAAATATAGAATATACAAATCTAGTCTGAAAATATCAGGGGAAAATGGCAGATGCTTCCAATTAATGTCTTCTTCTTCTTCTACCTTTTTAGCTCCCAGTGGAGCATAGGTCTTCAAGAAACACTTTCCAAGTCAATCTGTTTTGTGTCATTCTTTTAAGATCTTTCAATGTTTTCCCCATCATCTAAATCTCTGCTTCTATCTGTCTTTTCCAAGAATTCCTTGGTCTTCCTCTTTGTCTTTTACCTGGGCATTCCAAAAAATGGCCTGTTGTGTAATACTCTCAGTGGTTTCCGCAGTGTGTCCTATCCAGTACCATTGTCTTCGCTGTATCTCTTTATCCACTGGTAATTGACTGGTACATTTCCACAATTCTATGTTAGTGATTTTGTCCTGCCATTTCCATCCTTTTATTCTGCGTTATCATCCATTAATAAAAGTCTGTATCTTTCCAATTAATGTGAAGATATCAAATCATCATAATCATCAAGTACCAATCCTGCTGACATAGGTGATCATGACTCTTCGCAACTTTTGATCTCAACAGTTATGTATTATTTCTGTTGTTGACCTTCTGCCACGCCATTCTCTTAAGCTGTCTGGCATCTTTTCTCTTTGCTTCCCTCTATCTCTTCGTCCCCCAATTTTTCCGGTTGTTACAATATATTCCAGCTGTTCCCTTCTTATTACATGGCCAAAAAATGATGATTATTTCTTCCTAATATTGGAAATTAACTCTCTTTTTCCTTTGGTCTCTTTCAGAACGTTTTCATTACACTTCTTAGCTTTCCATGGTATTCTCAACATTCTTTTGTAAAACCACATTTCTACAGACTCCGGTGATTTTCTTGTCTGTTGTACTATTGTCCATGATTCACACCCATATGTTAAGACTGGCTCTACATAACATATAAGAACTCTTTTTCTTGTTTCTATTATAAAAATGGATTGCACAGTATCTTCCTCATTTTTTGGAAAGCTACTTTTGCCTGAACCATTCTGCATCTCACCTCTTTTGTACATCTTCCGTCTGAGGTTAACAAAGTTCCCACATATTTAAATTCATTTACCAGTTTTAGTATTGTTCCACTTGTCTTTACTTTGCACTGAGGTGATGTCTTTATCTTAGTTGTTACCATTACTTATGTCTCTTCGATATTAAGGCTGAATCCTTTAGTTTTGCCTTCTTTCACTATCGTGTCTAAAGGTAACTCATTTTCACTCTTATGGATTAAGACTGTATCATCAGCATACCTTAGATTATTTATATTATGACCCCCAATCGTCATTCCAGACATGCCCCTTATGGATCTTAAACTAATCTCACTATAATATTAAATAAATCGGTGACAGTATACAACCTTGCCTAACACCCTGTTTGATTTGTTGAAACAACCCCAATCGATTTCCAGTTCTTATTGCCGCTGTTTGTTGCCAGTACATATACTTTATTATTCCAACGTTTATGCCTTCTAAAATTTTGATAATTCGTGGTGCTTTACTTTGTCAAATGTTTTTGTATAATCTACGAAACATAGGTATAGTTCTGTTTTCACCTCTATGGCTCTTTCTACTAAAGATCTTATGATGTATATGACATTGTTCGTACCTTTACCGCCAACAAAACCACACTGTCCATCACTAATTTCTGGACTGATTTTGTTTCGCACTCTTCGCATGATGATTCTTAGTAATATCTTAGTCATGTGACTCATAAGGCTTATTGTGCGATGATCATCGCATTCCACCGCACCAGATTTCTTTGGTTGGGCTATGAATATTGAATTGAACAGGTCGTCTGGTATATATCCGCTGTTGTAGACATCATTCAATATTATTGTTGTTATTTCTATTCCAGAACCACACATGGTTTCAATCTCTTGTTTAGTTATAGTATCTGGAATAGGAGCGTGTCTTGCTTTCATATTGCGATAGGTATCCTCCATATCTTCTTTGAGTATGTATGGTCCTTTCCCATCATCCTTTCATATTGCGATAGGTATCCTCCATATCTTCTTTGAGTATGTATGGTCCTTTCCCATCATCCTTAATATTTACTTCTGTTCGTTCAGCATCATAACGATCTGTTCTTTTTTTAAATTTTTTTTTTTAAATATAGTAGTAGTTAGTGTAAATGTAATAATATAATAGTAGTAGTTAGTGGCAGTAGTAGTAAAACTTTAGTAAAAGATTTCATGTAGTTCTTTATTGTATAAATATAAACAGTTTAAAATAATTGTTGTCTTTGTTTTGCCATGAGAAGGGCAAGATCTTCCTTCAGATTTCCAGCGCTGTAAAGGGCATGAAGGTGTCATTGAAATTCTTGGTCATACTCGTATCGGAGTTGCTGAAGTTGGGTGGTTTTTTAATGTTCGTGTTCGACGAAATCCCAGCCGTCCCAACCCGCATGGTTAGTTGTGTCGGTCCATCGTTGTTCTTCTTTCAGTAGAGATTCGTGTGTGGGTTTTGGGTTGTCATTCTTTGTTTCTGTGAGTTTTTTGCTTCTAGGTTCATCGTCTGAATCTGTTGATGTGGGCGTCTTGGCTTTTGTTCTGGACCTGTGTTGCTGCGTCGCATCTTCTTTTGTTTTGAGCTGCGTTTCTTCTTTCTAGGTGGTGGAAAGGGGTCGCTAACTGATGTTTCTCCGGTGGTTGTCCTTAGATCGTTGGCCTGTACTGCTGTGCTCGGTGTGTCTATAATGACTGGTTCATCGACTGTAATCTGCCATCTCAGGCCTGGCTTCTTGGGGCACCGGTTTTCCCAGTGTGTGTCGAGTCCACAGTGAGAACATCGTGTTCTCCTGCCTGGCAGGGTAACGAAGACCTTGATAGTTTCGACAATTTTCCCCTTTAATCTTACTCTTATGTAATACGGTGTCTGCACACCTGGAACAGGTTTGTACAAGAAAGTTCACTTGTCTGCTTCGTAAGTGTCTTGTTTCACCTTGGCCTCCTTGTCCCTGGTCATTTCGGATACAATCTCTTGGACATGTTTGTTGTCTAAAGTTGGCGGTATCCAGTTCATGCATCCTCTTGACTACTCTTTCTCTTGAGGGCCTATCACTATTGTGACGTTAGGTTATATTAGTTTGATTATTTTGTTTCCGAACTCCTGGCATTTCTGTTCATGTGCGTCAGGTTTTAGCGTAAAGAACCACTTCCATGTATCACTGAAGCGGTACAAGGTGTTTATTCCGTTGGGCATAACCCCGGCGGGGCCAATGAGGATGCTCGTCATCTTAGAAACGGTGATTTTGGAGGCATCTGGACTTGCTCTGTTCTCGGCCGTTCTTTTAGAATTGGATGGAAAGAAAAGAGAACAGATGATGACGTTTTAAAAAATCTAAAAATTAAAAGAGAACTACTAAACACAATTAAAACAAGGCAAATTACATTTTTGAGGTATGTTAAAAAACACAACAGCCTACTAAATGTAATATTGGAAGGGAAAATACAGGGAAACAGTGGCAGAGGCAGACCAAGACAAACATGGACGTGTAACATCAAAAGATGGACATGACAGCCTGTGACAACCTGCATAATCAAAGCAAGAGACAGAGCAGAATGGCGCTCCATGGTAGCCAACCTTCCATGTGGTGACGGCTATCGATGATGATGATGATTTAGGTTTTCATGTTGTGGTTAGAGTTCACATTTAAGGTTTTAGGATAGGGTTGGTGCTTGAGCTTTAGTATTAGGATTGAGATTAAGAGTTGGATATAAGGCTTGGATTGTTGTGTTGATATTCACATGTTTAATTTAAGGCTTGGATTGTTGTGTTGATATTCACATGTTTAGTTTAAGGCTTGGATTGTTTGTGTTGATATTCACATGTTTAGTTTAAGACTTGGATTGTTGTGTTGATATTCACATGTCTAGTTTAAGGCTTGGACTGTTGTGTTGATATTCAAATGTTTAGTTTAAGGCTTGGATTGTTGCGTTTATATTCACATGTTTAGTTTAATGCTTGGATTGTTGTGTTGATATTCACATGTTTAGTTTGAGGCTTGGATTGTTGTGTTGATATTCAAATGTTTAGTTTAAGGCTTGGATTGTTGTGTTTATATTCACATGTTTAGTTTAATGCTTGGATTGTTGTGTTGATATTCACATGTTTAGTTTAAGGCTTGGATTGTTGTGTTGATATTCACACTTTTAGTTTATGGCTTGGATTGTTGTGTTGACATTCACACTTTTAGTTTAAGGCTTGGACTGTTGTGTTGACATTCACACTTTTAGTTTATGGCTTGGATTGTTGTGTTGACATTCACTCTTGTTGTTTAAGGCTTGGATTGTTGTGTTGACATTCAAATGTTTAGTTTAAGGCTTGGATATTTGTGTTGACATTCACACTTTTAGTTTAAGGCTTGGATTGTTGTGTTCACATTCACACTTTTAGTTTAAGGCTTGGACTGTTGTGTTGAGATTCACACTTTTAGTATAAGGCTTGGACTGTTGTGTTGATATTCACATTTTTATTTTAAGGCTTGGATTGTTGTGTTGACATTCACACTTTTAGTTTAAGGCTTGGATTGTTGTGTTGACATTCACACTTTAAGTTTAAGGCTTGGACTGTTGTGTTGACATTCAAACTTTTAGTTTATGGCTTGGATTGTTGCGTTGACATTCGTACTTTTAGTTTAAGACTTGGACTGTTGTGTTGACATTCACACTTTTAGTTTAAGGCTTGGACTGTTGTGTTGACATTCACACTTGTAGTTAGGGCTTGGATTGTTGTTTTGACATTCACACAATTAGTTTAAGGTTTGGATTGTTGTGTTGACATTCACACAATTAGTTTAAGGCTTGGATTGTTGTATTGACATTCACACAATTAGTTTAAGGCTTGGATTGTTGTGTTGATATTCACACAATTAGTTTCAGGCTTGGAGTTAATTGTTTTAGCGTGGTTTGTGTTAGGCCTATGGATGGAGTTAAAATGTAAGCTTGGGTTGTTGTGTTGATATTCACACTTTTAGTCTAATGCTTGTATTGTTGTGTTGACATTCACACTTTTAGTTTAAGGCTTGGAGTTAAGTGTTTTAGCGTGGTTTGTGTTAGGCCTATGGATGGAGTTAAAATGTAGGCTTGGTTGTATAGGCTTAGTTTTGTGATTTTAAGGGTTAGTTTTGGGGCATAATTTTAAAGTGTAGAGAGGGCGTTGGGTGTATGGTCTTTTAAGGTTGTAGTTAAGTGTTTAGGGTTAGAGTGTAGGTTTAAGGTTTGAGTTTAGATTTAGGGTTAGCTTGTAGGTTTAAGGTTTGAGTTTAGATTTAGGGTTAGAGTGCAGGTTTAAGGTTTGAGTTTAGATTTAGGGTTAGCGTGTAGGTTTAAGGTTTGAGTTTAGATTTAGGGTTAGAGTGTAGGTTTAAGGTTTGAGTTTAGATTTAGGGTTAGAGTGTAGGTTTAAGAATTGAGTTTAGATTTAGGGTTAGAGTGCAGGTTTAAGGTTTGAGTATAGATTTAGGGTTAGAGTGTAGGTTTAAGGTTTGAGATTAGATTTTGGGTTAGAGTGTAGGTTTGCGTTGGGGTTTGAGCCTTGAACCTAAGGATTAGGGCTGACGTTTAAATATTTGGTTTAGAAATAAGTGACATGACCTCTACGGTTTGACTAATGGAAATATGTTACCATTTTACTGCTAATTTAAGTTAACTAGATCTGTCCCATAGAAATATATTAACATAGAATTATGGAAATGTACCAGTCAAATTTATTCTTCTTTGTGTTGTGTGTTCGCGGTTCGATAGGCAAGCACATGGTTTGACAAAAATGTCAACGGAAAAACGGGTATGTTCAACCCTTATGTGAAAAGTCTGTGACGGTGGATGGAGCGGAGGAATCAAGAATGATCAACGGCCCAGAAAGCGAAAACAGCAAAGTGTGTGGTACACAAGAGGCATGTTCAGAACACGAAAGACGAACATGGCTGACCACCGTGAAAGAGATTGGAGCCTCATCACGTACCAGTCCAGAGGAAGCCATGGAGAGTCTGAGAAATTCGAACTTATGTCGGAGGAAAGATCTTAAAATAAGTACTTGGAATGTTAGGACTCTATATCAACAAGGGAAATTGGAAAATCTAATTCAAGAAGCAGAACGAATAAATATAGATATTTTAGGCATATCAGAGACTAGATGGAAGGAATGTGGGTACATTGAAGACGAAAAATATACATTTATATACTCAGGAAACACAACAGAACATCAAAGGGGGGTAGGAATACTGATAAAAAGAGAGCTACAAAAATATATAAGTACCCACTGGACATACAGTGATAGGATTATACTACTCAAGTTGAAAGCAAAACCATTCGACATAGCAATAATACAGACATATGCACCTACTCAAGACTACACAGATGAACAAATAGAGGCATACTATGAAGACCTAAATAAAGTTATGAAGCAAGTGAAATCTTCAGACATCTTGATTGTAATGGGTGACATGAACGCTAAAGTAGGAAAAGGTAGATATAAGACAATTATAGGAAATCATGGTTTAGGAAAAAGAAATGACAGAGGAGAAAGATTAATACAATTCTGTGAAGAAAACAGGCTGATAATATGTAACACCTACTTTGAGCAAGAGAAAAGGAAACTATACACATGAAAAAGCCCTGGAGATAGGAAGAGAAATCAAATAGATTACATAATGATAAAAGAAAGGTTCCGTAACAGCGTAAAGAAAGCCAAAACCTACCCAGGAGCAGATATTAATTCTGATCACAATCCTGTAATGATTAAAATGAAAATCAAACTAAAGAGAAACAAGCAAAAATCTGATTCATCAACAAACCCACTCGACATAACAGCTTTAAATCAAAAAGATATTAAAGATACCTATACAATACAAGTAAAGAACACATACCAGAAGCTGCTAGAGGAAGGAATTGAACAATACAGAAGAGAAAATCCTGATGAAAAAGTAACAACCAAATGGCAATGCATAAAGAAAAGCATACAAAACGCCTGCGACACCTTACCCAAAAGAGAAAAGAACAAAAAACAAAAATGGATAACTAACACCATCTTAGAAAAAATGGAAGAAAGGAGACAAGCGAAGAACACTGCCCAATACAATAAAATAGATAATGAGATACGCAAAATGTGCAAAAAGGCAAAAGAAGACTGGCTCAGCCAAAAATGTAGAGATATAGAAACTATGGAAAGCAAACAAGACCTAAGAGGAATGCACACAGAAATAAAGAGAATGACTAATAAAAATAAAAAAGCCACAGAAGGTGGATGCATTGCAGACAAAAAAGGAAAAATGCTAACAGACAATAAGGATATCATAGATAGATGGCAGGAATATATAACAGAACTATTTCATGATCAAAGGGACAAGAAACCAGTTATAAAATGTACATCAGGCTATAAAATCTTAAAATCTGAGGTGGAAAAAGCTATAAAAACAATGAAAAGGGAAAAGCAGCAGGACCTGAAAGCATACAGATAGAGATAATACAGGCACTTGAAGATTTTGGCATTGAAGTGATTACAGACATATGCAACGACATATACCACACAGGATACATACCAAATGAACTAAAAACATCAACTTTCATTGCATTGCCTAAAAAGAATGGTGCAGTTGAATGCAGTGACTTTAGAACAATAAGCCTAATGAGCCATGTTACAAAAATCTTGCTAAAAGTTATACAAGGAAGGATTCAGAATAAAATCAATACTGAATTAGATGAGCAGCAATTTGGATTTAGGAAAAATAGCGGGACAAAAGAAGCCATATTCTGCATGAGAACATTAATCGAAAAATACACAGAAGTAAACAAACCAATATATGCCTGCTTCATAGACTACACCAAAGCTTTTGATAGAGTACACCACAAACAACTTATAGAATGCCTAAAAGAGATACATCTAGATGACATGGATATACGACTAATATGCAATCTATACTGGGAGCAAACAGCAATAATAAAATATAACAAAGAGTTCTCTACACCCATTGATATAAAAAGAGGAGTAAGACAAGGATGCATCCTATCACCAAGCTTGTTCAATCTATACACTGAGCAAATCTTTAAAAACATCATAGAGATGCCAGGCCTACAAATTAATGGAAAGATAATCAATAACCTAAGATATGCTGACGATACTGTACTACTAGCAGAAAATCCTAAAGACCTACAACAATTACTTAATGAAATAAACACGACAAGCAAAAAATATGGACTAGATATGAATATCAAAAAGACTAAAACTATGATCATACTCAAAACCCACAAGTGGATATCAAAATTGAAGGAATAGACCTTGAGACAGTTCAGAACTATAGCTACCTTGGACATACTATAACCAGTGATGGAAAATGTACAACTGAAATAAACAAAAGAATAGGAATGGCAAAAAGTAATTTTAATGTCATGAAGGACATACTAACATCAAAACAAATAACATCAGAGCTAAAACTAAGAATAGCAAAATGTTACATCTTCTCAATATTCCTATATGGTGCTGAAACATGGACATTAGACAAGAAAACAGAACAGAGAATTGAAGCCTTTGAAATGTGGATATATAGAAGAATAGGTAGAATTGGATGGAAGGAAAAGAAAACAAATGACAAAGTCTTAAAACAACTAAAATGAAAAGAGAACTTCTGAACACAATTAGAACAAGACAAATGCGATTCTTAGGCCATGTTAAAAGACACAACAGCCTACTGAAAGTGATCCTGGAGGGGAAATACAAGGTAAAAGAGGCAGAGGCAGACCAAGATTAACATGGACGAGTAACATCAAAAGATGGACAAATCAACCGATGACAACCTGCACCATCAAAGCAAGAGATAGAGCAAAATGGCGCTCCATGGTAGCCAACCTTCGTTGCGGAGACGGCACTCAATGATGATGATGACCAGTCAAATACCAGTGGATTAGGGGTACAGCGAAGACGATGGCGCTGGGTAGGACACACACTGTAGAAGCCACCTGAGAGTATTACACAACAGGCACTTTTCTGGAATCCTCAGGTGAAAAGATAAAGAGGGAGACCAATGAATTCTTGGAGAAGACAGATAGAAGCAGCGATGAAGATGATGGGGAAGACATGGAATGATCTTAAAAGAATGGCAAGAAACAGCACGGCTTGGAAAGTGGTTGTTGAAGACCTATGCTCCACAGGAAGCTGAAAGGTAGAAGAAGAAGAAGATACGTCCCGTAAGACACCCAATGATACAGCGAAACAAGGAATACAATTACCACAACTAGCAGTATTAGAGCTATCATCATCATCATCATGTGCCATACCGGTTGGCATAGGCAATCATGTCCTTCCACAATCTTCTATCCACAGTGCATCGTATCAGTTCTGTTGTTGACTGTTTTCCATGCCATGACACCAAACTATCCAGTATTTTCTCTCTTTGTCGTCTGCAATCTCTCTTTCCTTTTATTTTGCCAGTTGTAACCAAGTATTCCAACTTTCCTCTTCTCATGATGTGCCCAAAAAATGTTGATTGTTTCTTTCTGATGTTTTTTAGGAGTTCCCTTTTTGTGTTGGTCTCTTTGAGAATTTCTTAGAGCTATACGTTATCATAATATTATTATTTGGGAACTTCCGTTGTAAAGATGGTGGGATCTAGGTCACGTTCTCCTGATCGCTACAGTAAGTGCATTCGGAATCTGATTAATTTCAGTTCTCCGTTGTACTTTTCTGCTTTAAAGTAAAAGTGACGATCTTCTTATTACATCTGCGCCGCTAAAGCGATGTTGTACGCCGGCAACAGTCAAGTTTTGACAAATCAAGTGTTGTGAATGCGACCTTCCAACGTCTAGACTTGATCTGCGCTTTACGTCACATTGGTGCTGTTCATGGCCGTTGTTGGAATTCCTTGACGCAAGTTATTTTCATGTTACTTATCAATGTAAACTACTTCGTCAGCCGCAGTTTTATCTCTTTACGGAATTTGCACAGTGTTTTGTTCCTCTTAGGCTGCTTTTACTAGAGTAATCAGAAGTCGAAAGGGAGCGAAATTGTGTGTACGACTTTTTTGTTTGTGCTACGTCATCATACTGGTTTATCGTATCTAGACCGGCCGTACGCTAATCCTACGGTCGGTTGTTTGATGTGCGAAGGAGATAATCCATGACTAACTGTTCGGAACTGGACTATATGTTCGGAACTGGAGTCAAAAACGATGGCTTAACATCATCAATCGCTCTACATTTTTTTAAAAATATGACGCTCATCATTTTCAAGAGGACGTGAACTCCCGGTATATGGTGGATAGGCGGCGGGAACTATGGGGAATTGAAGGCTATGCATGAAAAGTGTTCCTTGTTGCAGTTTCCTTATATTCCAAGTCCGCTTGCTTATTGCAGGAGCTACTGAGTTGAGGGCTCTGTGCACACCGTGAGCTGTGTGTCTCATCCGTTTTGATCATGTTTCGATATTCCAATTGCTTTCGATGAATGATGATATATTATGACAGGGAAAAGTTGGCTGTGTTCACTTTCCGCGCGGTTTCGTCTTATGTCTTTTGACGTGTGCTAAGACTGCTATGATGAGGACTACATTTACCTTTCTTTGTTTGGGAGATGCGATTCGGATGATTACGCTGACACGGGCGGTTGAGCAATTAAGGATTTTAATTCGTTTGCAGTGATACCGGGGCCTTCCATAACCAAATAACCAAATAACCAAATATTATTTGACATCTTTTCTCATCCCATAAAGAGAAACTCTCTGTACCATTTTTACAAAATTGTGGACATCTAGTAGGTGACAAGATTTTTACCAGCTGACGACCAAAAAACGAAATTAGCAATGTTAAATATAAATGAACTGATTATCGTTTATTATAAACCGGAAGCCTCGGGTGAGCAGTAGTTTGTGAACTGATCTTATGTGGACAAGAGAGCGGGTTTCTTCCCTTGATTGGTTGGCTTTTTGGTTCACCCAATCTTAAAAACGTGCCACATATTTTTTTCTGGGAAATATAGATGACGAGTGCTGACCACACTGTGCAACTGTGTGCCGACGGAAACTAACACAGTATTGCCCATAGCGAGACTCGAGGCTTGACTAAGTTCCTCCTATCTTCCTCTTTTTCACTTTATTATAGGTACATAATTTTCTATGCTTTATGAATCTACATTATAGTAACTACTTTGCCATGTTCTCCACAGAGAACTATATAATCACCTATAGTGTACCCAGTATACCCAGTGTGCAGCGATGCGAATTATTCTACGAATAATAACTAACAAAATATTTACCAAAGCATGAATGTGTTTAATAAATCAATTTCACCATTTACCATTCTTTACTCCCAACAATATCCGTTCCATAACGTTACAGCCTGACATGAAATATTGTTTTCCATGTGATTATTATCATTATTTTCTTGTGGGGATTTATGCTCATTCGTATCTAACTGAATTCTCACATATCTATTTGTTATCTAAATTGAAAAACCTTTATTTATTTAACTTTTCTACCAGTGTCTATCTTGGCGTCGGTGGGACTTATTTGTTTCTATTTCAGACTGCACCGATATACTATAATAAATAAACAACGAATCAAATCTTCCTGAAATGAGAATATTTAACAAATCTAGTGATTCTCCATTTTAGGACAGTGATTCTCAAACTTACTCAAACAGTCATGGTAATATGAGTAGATAAATAATAATGTAGAGTTGCGATAATGCTGAGTTACTGATGAAGACTATAATTAGAAACGTTTTTTTTTTAAATTTAGTTCTTTCTTATCCCAGGAAGGCAAAGACACCAGTTCTGAGAGCGGTCAGTAACTCAAAGTGAATATTGGGTCTAAGATCGGTGAAGTAGAACTATGTAGATCTTACTCCATCTCTCTGAGGTACCCCTAGAGAAACAGAATAACCATTCTGGTCAAATGAGTATGAACCAGAAGGAAAGCAGCCGGCACTAAAAAGAGCTACTCTGATGTCGGTGTCTTGACTCGCTTTACTCAAAGCACAATGTAACAAATATACTCAGACTTAAAGTTCTGTGAAGGGCGTACGACGAGAAGGAGTATTCGTTTCTTTAGTATTCCGCCGTGTGAACAAGAGCGAGAGAGATAGAAAGAGAGAGATCTGTAAAGTTGGGACCTACATTTTATGTGATTAGTTTCCCTTATTCCAAAAGCAGCTGGTACTCTCTGACCATTTTGAGGTCGCAGTTGTTCCTTTTGTTTGCTTTATTTAAAATCACTTTAAATTCAAGGAATTCTGGGAAAAGACAGATGGAAGCAGAGATGAAGATGATGGGGAAGACATAGAATGATCTTAAAAGAATGGCAAGAAATAGAACGCCTTGGAAAGTGTTTGTTGAAGACCTATGCTCCACAGGGAGCATAGGTCTTCTCAGATAATATAATGTTGGCAACAACAAAAACAACAGCAACAACTTTAAATTCACAATATCAGAACAGAACAGATAAAACTAACTAAAATATGCATTTAAAAATACGCAGAGCTCCTTATATCATACACACAAATATACACACACATAAAAAAAATAGTGACCGACTTTAATTTCATAACCACAGATGTGATTTTGACACATTTCTACAGTCAGATTTTTACATAATTCAACTACGATATGTGTTGACTATTGTTCTTTTTGAAGCTATACTTCCGACTACGATTTTTAAGTTTTGGAGGCAATGTGACCTCAGCTCCACAAAACCAACTATATTTTTTATAAACTTTGATTGACAAAACTTAACTCCGTAACTCCAATTTATATTTTATTTTATTTTTTTTGTTCATGATATCTGAGGTCGACTACTTAACAAGAAAGAAAAATGCTTCCGATTCCAACTCGACATCCCGAGTTTGATCTCTCTAATCAATCCCCTACGAATCCTCAAACGAAGGAAATCAATAAATGGGAAGTGATTCTAGCGAATAATTTGAGCTTCTAGTATCTAGATGATGGAATAAGGCTGAAGAAATATGCGTGAAGACCGAAACTAATAAAGGGATACAGTAAATTTGTCTTCCCCTAACTGGGGCGAACTGAATTATGTAATCAAAGAGATATATAAGGAAATCAATAGTTTTATTTTTGTGAATGATGGGGAATTAACGGATGATACAATGTTTCAAACTCAAAACAGTACACAGATAGAAAAGTGGAATTAAGTAACTGTTTAACATTATGTTCGTGTAACTAAATTCCTTTATTAATTAAACAATTGAAAATTTACTATTTTCAGTCAAAATATTCATGAGAATAAATAAATCAGTTGATCAGTCAATTATTTGAATGACAAAGCTGGGAAAAATGATCTGGTCACTATCATCATCATCAAGTACCGGGCCTACCGGCGTAGGTGATCATGACTCTCCACAACTTTCGATCTCGACAGTTCTTTATCATTTCTGTTGTTGACCTTCTGCCAAGCCATTCTCTTAAGCTGTCTGGTATTTTCTCTCTTTGCTTCCCTCTATCTCTTCGTTCCTCAATTTTTCCAGTTGTAACAATATATTCCTGTTGTTCTATTCTCATTACATGGCCAAAAAAATTATGATTGTTTCTTCCTAATATTGGAAATTAGCTCTCTTTTTGCTTTAACCTCTTTCTGAACATTTTCATTACTCTTCTTAGCTGTCCATAGTATTCTCAACATTCTTCTGTAAAACCACATTTCTACAGACCCCAGTGATTTTCTTGTATTAATCAACCCCACTGCTATGTGGGTGAGACTTTTTAGTCAAAGGCTAGCGGAGCCAATCGTAAACAAACCAACGGAAGGCAACAGAAAATCACCGTCGTAACTTCTTTGTACAATCATGAATCTGGTCACTATAATGACAATATTTGTATTAATTAGTAGTCCGTTTAGTGGTTGCAGGCAAAAGTCAAAGAAGTCTGCAGGTTTTATTATTTTTACAAAGTAAGCAATAAATATTCTAAGTAGATTCCAAGTATTAATAAAAAGTAGTAAAAGTAAAGTACACCCGTCACGCCAAGTGGCATATAGAGAATATGGTGTTAGTGACCATAAATTTTACAGACCTTCGGCACATGACTTTTGGGGTATTGTGGTCGGTGTTACACCCATGGCCGCTTTACTTTCCCAGAAAAAAATCCGGTACCCATTAAAGGCTGGGTGAACCGGCAGCCGTCTGTTGAGTCGAACCCTACCTCTTGTCCTTTGTAGTCAAGTATTAATAAGGCGGCTAATTAATAGTTAAGTAAATCATTTAACAGAGGAAGGACTGAGCGAATGTTTCCCAATAGAAACTGGGGTTAAACAAGGATGTATTTTATCGCCCTTGTTATTTGGAATTGTTATGGACTTCATAATGAAGAAATGCTGCACTGGTAATAAAGGCATCGAATGGATACAAGGAGACCATTTGGAGGACCTCGACTTTGCTGATGACATAGTTCTCATCAGCAGTCAGATAAAAACGATGCAGGAAAACACAAATGAACTATCATCAATAGCCAGCAAAATTGGGCTTGAGGTCAATCATGAAAAGACTAAAGTCATGAAAAGTTTAATTCCAACAAGTGACAAAATATACATGGAAAACAAACCAGTAGAAGAGATCGATCACTTTATCTCTCTTGGAAGTCACATTGATCGAGAAGGGGATACGAGCAAAGAAATTAGAATCAGACTGGCTAAAGCAGCAATGTCTTTCAGAAGCCTTGAAAAGTTGTGGAAATCAAAACTCATTAGCACAAACACAAAACTTAGGCTATTCAAATCAAATGTACTATCAACCCTTACGTATGCGTGTGAAAGCTGGAAAACAACAAGAGATATAGAAACAAAGTTGAACGCATTCGAAAATAAATGTCTAAGGAAAATACTTGGTATAGAATGGAACGAATTCAAAACAAACGAGGAAATTAGAGAAATCGCCAATCAACCACTAATATCTTCAGTAATAAAGAAAAGACGATGGTCATACGTTGGACATGTGATGAGAAGAGATAATAATCGAATAGCAAAGCAAGCCCTCATATGGGAAACAACAGGTAAAAGAAAAAGAGGAAGACCCAGGGAGACACTGAGAAGAACATTGATGAGAGAGGCAAGAGCAGCAGGAGTCGGCTCCCTCAATGAGATAGAACTGCTTGCACAGAACAGAGACAGATGGCGAGATTTGATAAAATATCTTTAAAAGAAAACTGCTAGAACAAAAATTCATATAGGAGAAGGTGTATCTTGGTCTACGCCCTATGGGCCGGTTACGGCTCGAAAGGTCAATAGAAATCATTTAATCGACGACAAGATATTCAATTATAAATAAATGGTCAAATATTGAATAATCAACAACACATGAAGTGTAAGTAAACAAAATGAAATCATTATTCAGTTAATTAATTAAAAAATAAATCATGCTATATGAAAACAATAATGGGGGGCTAACGATTTCACAAGACAGCCTGGCTGAAAGCGGTCAGCAACTCATAGCTGACTGCGCCATAGTTAGTAAACAAAAACTGATCAAAGTCCTACTCCACCTTCCAGCTGCATCTATGGAAACAGACAACCTGTTTAGCTAATTAAACAAGTGAGGAACGAGAGAGAAGAAACCCGATTCTCAAATAATATAATGTCGGATGTACTGGGACGTATGATGTTTTTTTGCACCCAAGTATTTTACGCTCTGCGCTTGTTCTAGATTTATCCTACTTATTTTTGTGTTGGGTAGCCGCGATAGCTCAGTGGCTATTGAACTGGACTACAAAGGACAGGAGGTAGGGTTCGATCCCAACCGACGGCTTCCGGGTTCACTCAGTCTTAAATGAGTACCGGATTTTTTTCAGGGAAGGTAAAGCGGCATGGGCGTAATACTGACCACATTACCCAAAAAATCATGGTCCCAAAGGTCTGTAAAATTTATGGTCACTAACACCATATTCCCTATACGCCACTTGGCGTGACGGGGCTCTTTACTTTAATTTTTATTTTTGTGTTGCACGGTGGGGATAATCGTTTCTTCCATATGATCATTACTTCTGCTTTTTAAAATGTGTATGCCGAGACCATATCTTGTTGCTTTCTTTTACTATTATGTATACCATTTCTTGTAGCTCATTCTCCGTCTCTGCTATTAAGACTGTTTCGTCTGCATATCACAGATTGCTCATGTTGTGACCGTTGAGTTTAATTTCTTTCTTGTCTACTATTGATCTAATCAAAAAGATCTATACCTATGTTTCATAGATTACACCAAGGCATTTGACAAAGTAAAGCACCAAGAAATAATCAACATTTTAGAAAGCATAAACGTAGACAGCAAAGATCTAAGAATAATAAAGAACATGTACTGGCAACAAACAGCGGCCATAAGAACTGGAAACCAATTGGGAATGTTTCAACAAATAAAACAGGGTGTTAGACAAGGTTGTGTGCTGTCACCAGATTTGTTTAATATTTATAGTGAGATTATTTTAAGATCCATAAGGGGAATGCCTGGAATAACAATTGGAGGTCATAACATAACTAATCTAAGGTATGCTGATGATACAGTCTTAATCGCTAAGAGTGAAAATGAGTTACAAGAAATGTTGGACATTCTAGTGAAAGAAAGCAAAAATAAAGGACTCAGCCTCAATAGCAAAAAGATAGAGGTAATGGTAACAACAAAGAAAAAGACATCACCTCAGTGCAAATTTAGACAAGTGGAACAATATCTCTCTCTCTCTCTCTCTCTCTGCGATCAGGATTCAATCAGAGTAGGACGTCCAGACTCTCATACGAAGACAGCTGTTTAAGCCTGTTAGATCCACTCCGATTGAGTACCCCTTAAAACGTTGCACTGTGTTCTGCGCCAGTGGCCCAGTGCATCCGATTTCAGCCAGCATTTTTTCAGGTTTGCTTTCCTTAGTCTTTGATTGTCCCCAAATTTGTTGCAAGGCAGCAGTTGATCTTTTCTGTCGGGGGATTCTGCCCTTAGATGGTCGGCCTTCCCAGGTTTACCAGCACCATCTGCCCGAGTCACTAGAGGTGACTAACACAGACATGCGACTTGTAATATGGGGAAACTGCAACAAGGATCACTTTTCATGCATTGCCTTCATTTGTTCCCGCCGCCTATCCCCATATACCGGTAAGATTTGCGCACGGCCGGTTTAGGGAACCAATACAATGACGTAGCACACAATGTCACCAAACTCATAATCTCGATACCTTTAGACTTATGTCTGATTACTCAAGTGTAAGCAGCCTCCGACGAACAAAACACGAAGCAACTTCCCCAAAGAGACAAAACTGCGACTGACGAAGTAGTTTACATTAATGTGTAACATGGAAATACCTTGCGTCAAAGAATCCCAATAACGGTCTTGAACAGCACTAATGTGACGTAAAGCGCAGATCAAGTCTAGACTGTGGAAGGTCTCACTCACAACACTTGATTCGTCAAAAACGGACTGTTGTCGGCCTACGACCTCGCTTTAGCGACACAGATTTATCAAGCATATCATCATTTTGACTTTTACGCAGAAAAATGCAATGAAGATCCGAAATTAATCAGACCCTGGGTGCATTTTCTGCAGCGATCGAGAGGACGTGGACTAGATCCGCCATCTTGGAAACGGAAGTCCAAAAATAATATTAAAACAGGTAAATGAATTTAAATATTTGGGAACTTTGTTAACCTCAGACGGAAGATGCACAAAAGAGGTGAGATGCAGAATGGCTCAGGTAAAGGCAGCTTTAAAAAAAAATGAGGAAGATACTATGCAATCCATTTTTGACAATAGAAACTAGAAAAAGAGTTCTTAAATGTTACGTAGAGCCAATTTTAACATATGGATGCGAATCATGGACAATAGGACAACAGACAAGAAAATCACTGGAGTCTGTAGAAATGTGGTTTTACAGAAGAATGTTGAGAGTACCATGGACTGCTAAGAAGAGTAATGAAGATGCTCTGAGAGAGGTCAAAGCAAAAAGAGAGCTAATTTCCAATATTAGGAAGAAACAATCATCATTTTTGGGCCATGTAATGAGAAGAGAACAACTGGAATATATTGTAACAACTGGATAAATTAAGGGACGAAGAGATCGACGGAAGCAAAAAAGAAAATAATAAGAGACCGCTTAAGAGAATGGCTTGGCAGAAGGTCAACAACAGAAATGATAAATAGCTGTCGAAATCGAAAGTTGTGGAGAGACTGTCCTGTTTGGTCAGACCTTCGGCACATAATTTTTGGAGTAATGTGGTCGGTATTGCGCCAGTGCCGCTTTACTTTCCCAGAAAAATATCCAGTACCCATTAAAGGCTGGGCGAACCGGAAGCCGTCGGTTGGGATCGATCCCTACCTCTTGTGCTTTGTAGTCCAGTTCACTTAACAGTGAGCTATCGCAGCTGCCTGTCTTTGATAAGAACGAAGTTTAACATACATGACAGCGCGGTAGAGTAGTGGTTAGTGAACCAGTCTACTGAAAACAAGAGGTCGGATTCGATCGGTTTCTAGATTTGTCTAACCTTAAATATCTATCGATGTTTTTTGTGTGTTTTTTATGGGGAAAGACAGACGGTCTTGTGTCAGTATACCCCATTACTCTAAAGTGTGCCAGTGGCAACAAATGTAGACAGGATCTTACATATTACATTACACTCGCGTAATGATGGAGCTTTTTTTTGATAACTTTTTCATCTTTACTTCATCATTTGCCTTTTACCGTCGAAGGGAGACATAGTTTGCGGTCTTTTACTCTTTTTTTGACCTCCCCTGTCGCTATGTTTCCTAGTGTTTATATTAGTGCATCAATATTTTTTTCATGGTATACCCTTGAGTTTGATGTTCTCTTTTTTGAAAACGCGATGTGTTTTGATATTTCTGTCTTATCATGTGGTCAAACCATTTTATTTGTTGTTACTTTATTTATTTAGTGGCAGGAATTTCTAGCTTGTCTTAATTTTTCATTTCGGTAATAGTTAGTTATCTTGTTGCTCTTGAGTCTAAAGTCCAAGTCTTTGGTTGCACCGTATTGGAATAAGATTGTATTGTATACTGCCTGTTTTGTCTCTAATGGTATTTCAGTGTTAGACAGCAGTGCTGACATTTGTCCAATTATAATCTTTCTTGCATCTTAAGTCTGTTTCTGCTGTTTTATCGATGACTAAATAAATCACTACATCTTCTGGATATTCGAATTTCCTCAAGCACTTGAAATGTCAGCCGTCCTATCATTGATGCTTTGTTTCTCTTTTGCAATATTCATGACGTCTGCTTTGTTGGTGCTCATTTTCATATTGTGTTGAGTGCCTGTGCTGTTAAGTATATTTAACCTTGTCTTACTCCTGTTCTAACCTCAAAGTGATCTGTGTAGTCTTCTGGTGTTCTGACTATGCAGCTACTGTCGATGTAGTGATTTTCACCACAGTAGGTTGGTTAGGTGTTGTTTGCTTCCTATGTTGTTTGTATCTTCCACAGTTGTTCTCTGTTTACCCGGCATTTTCTTCCTCTGTGAACGCCACGTACAGATTTTGATTTTGTTCTTCTCTACAAGCTGTTTAAGGGTAAATAGTACGTCATGGAGTCTGTAGAAATATGGTTTTACAGAAGAATGTTGAGAATACCATGGACAGCTAAGAAGAGTAGTGAAAATGTTCTGGAAAAGGTCAAAGCAAAAAGAGAGCTAATTTCCAATATTAGGAAGAAACAATCATTATTTTTTGGCCATGTAATGAGAAGAGAACAACTGGAATATATTGTAACAACTATGAAAATTGAGGAACGAAGAGATAGAGGGAAGCAAAGAGAAAAAATACCAGACAGCTTAAGAGAAGGACTTGGCAGAAGGTCAACAATAGAAATGATAAATAGCTGTCGAGTTCGAAAATTGAAGAGAGACATAATCACCTACGCCAGCAGGCACGGTACTCGATGATGATGATTAGTCATTGATCAACAAACAGCATGGCGTTTATTCAGCGAATCATTGATAAATCTGCTTTATCTATAGAGCTCTAACCACGGAATTAATTTATTTCCCTGTTTCTGAAGTTATACATGTCTATACATCGGTAATGCACTCTGTTAATATATAGGGCCGTTATACTATCGTTAATAAGTGAAATTAAGAGCTATTTTCTAGTTACACTTTGTCACATCTGGTGCATTTTTCTGATTTTATACAGAAAACTCCGAATTTGATTCTATCTAGCAAGTTGAAAGCTTTGTTTCTAATATATAAATGTTTATGTTGTGCTGTCTAACACAATCAATATTTGTTTCACTCAATGTTAGAGTTAATAAAACATCACAGTTATTTCCCCTTAGAAACACACAGGGAAGTTACTCATCGGAGTTCTGTTATTCGTCTAGCTCTTCGCTCCAATATTTTTCTATTTGAGCTTGAAGTGATATACTTCTTTATGTGTCACATTCTTTATATAGTTTTATTTTCATACTTGATTCAATGAGGTGTCTTTGCCGATATTCAAAGACTTTTCTTTCTGTCCATGCTTCAGGAAACGTTGTGCAGGTATTTGAGTCTGTATTCTAATAAGATTTTAATAGTTGGGCTAGATTGTTACGTTCAGATTTCAGATTTATGATTAGTACTATTCTTAAATATATATTGTGTTGTTACATTCTTTAGAAGTATTATGTCCCTCTTGTTTATCTTTTGTTCACATTGACTATTTCTGTTCTGATTCTGTAGCTAATAAATTGTGTTTTAAATTATGTTCTAACTTGTGTTTCAAATGCGGTTCTTTCTCTCAAAGATATGAGATGATTCTTTGTTTGCCCGTTTTCTACGCTTTCTTCCGATCTGTTATAGTTTTTTGTATTGTTGTTTACTTTAACCACCACATAAAGTTTCTTTTTCATTTGTATCACTTGGACGTTAGACTCCCATCCAGCAACTGAGATAACAACAGCGACCCACAGCTGACTGTGTGCGTCAGGATGGGCGAACAGCAGAGCTGATTAAGACTTTAGTCCTTCTCCAACTGTTGCTCCTGGAGACTAACATGTCTGGCCAAGCGAGTGAGAATTGAAGAGGGAAGGCAACCCGGTACTTAAGAATTCTAAGCTGAAGTCGGATATGTTGGGCTGAAGGAATACATATCACAGCTTAGCTGCTTCTATGGCCATTTCAGGTCCTTATAAGGACCAATGATAAATAGTGATGTTCATTCTTCTAGTGGTCGTCGCGTGAACACAAGAAAAAAACAGATTAGTATTTTTTTCTCTGTTCCATCATATTGTTGCTATTTTCTTATTTGAACTTGAGTCTTAATTTCTTGTCTCCCACAGGTTTATCTTCACTGTCTTCATCATTACTGTTTCCTAGTATATTCCATCATATTGTTGCTATTTTCTTATTTGAACTTGAGTCTTAATTTCTTGTCTCCCACAGGTTTCTCTTGACTGTCTTCATCATTACTGTTTCCTAGTATATTCCATCATTATCAGTGTTATCTAATAATTTGTTATTTTTAATGTATTTAATTAACAATTTAATATATTTAATATGATTAATATTTATAAATAATTACATTAATGAATTGCTACATAAGATGTTTGTAATTTCATTACGCACTTAATTTTTGATGGACTCAATATAAACGCTGTTCATATTTATAATATACGTGTCTTTGTGTTTATATTAGCTTTTTATGACAGGTCAATGTTCATTGTCTATGTCAACGTTTGCAGTGACTCTAGCACCATTTATGCGTCTTCTCTATCTTTAGTTAATGAGAATACAACGAGGTTGACATCAATAATCCACGTTGTAGTTCTGTATTTGAATTTAACTTCTGTGGTGTTTGATGGTGGTGCTATTTAATTTTAATTTGGAACTTTTTTATATAAAAGTAAAAAAAAAGTAAAGAGCCGCGTCACGTCAAGTGGCGTATAGGGAATATTCTGTTAGTGACCGTCAATTTTACAGACCTTCGGCACATGATTGTTTGGGGTAATGTGGTCGGTATTACGCCCGCGCCGCTTTATGGAATATTAGAAACACTAGGAAATATAACAGCAGCAGAGGACAACAATAGACCGCAAGTTATGCTTCCCCTCGACGCTATAAGACAATGGAGGAAGAAAAGAAGAATATATATATATATAGCAGGGGAGAGAGTTAATGTTTCACACCGAACTGGATCAATGTCATCTGCAACGATGTCGTAAGAAGCGACAATAGTGACTGGGGACACATCTTTGCCGGTGCTTCCGAGTTTGGGCATGATAGCTGAAGCAACCTTCAGTCCTTTCGTGATGCGGGCGCGCTTTATACAGGGGAACGTACTGAATATGCGATCTGAGCACTGTGAAGTTGTCCGTTGTGCAATGAAGGCAATATGTTGAGTAAACTAAATCTTTATATAAAAATGTATCTAAACTAAATTCAACTAAACTAAGCCAACAATTTGTGAAGTGTGGAGGAAATGACTCTTCCTCGCTGCCATTACTTTTTCAAACTCAGTGATTCAGGTCAAAAAAAATGTAAAGAACCCCCGTTACGCCAAGTGGCATATAGGGAATATGGTGTTAGTGATAATAAATTAAATTAGAGAAATCGCCAATCAACCACTAATATCTTCAGTAATAAAGAAAAGACGATGGTCATACGTTGGACATGTGATGAGAAGAGATAATAATCGAATAGCAAAGCAAGCCCTCATATGGGAAACAACAGGTAAAAGAAAAAGAGGAAGACCCAGGGAGACACTGAGAAGAACATTGATGAGAGAGGCAAGAGCAGCAGGAATCGGCTCCCTCAATGAGATAGAACTGCTTGCACAGAACAGAGACAGATGGCGAGATTTAATAAAATATCTTTAAAAGAAAACTGCTAGAACAAAAATTCATATAGGAGAAGGTGTATCTTGGTCTACGCCCTATGGGCCGGTTACGGCTCGAAAGGTCAATAGATAGATAATAAATTTCACAGACCTTCGGCACATGATTTTTGGGATAATGTGGTCGGTATTACGCTCGTGCCGTTTTACTTTCCCAGAAAAAAAAACTTTTGGTACCCATTAAAGGCTGGGTGAACCGAAAGCCGTCGGTTGAGATCGAACCCTACCTCTAGTCCTTTGTCAGTGACTAAGGTACCCATCATTTTATCAAATTGGCCGACAGGAGAGCATCAAGCTGCGTCTGAATCTTCGTTCACTAAATCGCCAAGCCAACGTATTAGCATTATGTTAATGACTGAGTTATTTAACACAAAGTGTTTTATTAAATTATATAGATATATCAATTATTTAGATATTGTAGATCTTTGTATATTTATATTCATTATTAGTTAATTGCAATATTGTCATTAAAGTGATCAGACGAGTGTGAAATTTGATGCTGCTTGTTTAGTGTAGCGTTTTTATTTTGTGAGAGATAAATGGAAAGTGAATGCATGCTACAGTAGGTCGTGTAAGTGCGGATTAAAATGGTATTGATTATTTATTGAGTTATTGAGTTAACTCAATATAATTAGTTACTATTGAATAAATTAAGTTAAAGTTATTAGTTATTATTGAGTTTGAGTTATTATTGAGTTATTAAGTTAACTGAATATTATGATTATATATGCAAGTGAGGGCAGACATGCCTGACAACAACAGAGTTGAAAGTTGTCTGTGACTCATAACTGATGGGCTGCTCTGCGATCGGTAAATCAGAACTACCCAGACGCTATTCCACCTTTTCGCAGTGCCCCTAGTAACAGACTAACCAGTCTAGTTTGACCAAGTGAATAGGGATAGACAGGGAATTCAAATCGAAACTAAAAATGACGCGATAAAGTCGGATATGCTGGACCGAAAGGCGCAAGTATAACAGTTCGCAAGTATAACAGTTCGTAAGTATAACAGTTCGTAAGTATAACAGTTAGTAAGTATAACAGTTCGTAAGTATAACAGTTCGCAAGTATAACAGTTCGCAAGTATAACAGTTCTACTGCAAACCACAACATAACGTATACGCGCCCACTTAGCATCCATTTAAGGGCGGATGTCGAAGTCATTGGGTGAACGGAAACAAGCAAAGATGCACAAGCATTTATGAAATGTTTTCAAATATAAATTATTTATTTTATTTCAACGGAAATGGCAGACAGGACATATTAAATAAGTTTCCTAATTTGGCTAACTTTGAATAGACAAACACGTTTTGGGGTAAAAAAAAACAAATGTCGCTTGTAGTTGTGTGAAGTCCAGTACTCAAATTGCTTCGATTCAAGAATAGCAAACACGTATTTTCTTCCCAGGCAATTGTCAACGAACACAAAGCAAGAAGGGTCAGACTAGTGTTGGTGGGGTAGCATTCTAAGGACGAATTAGTCTGAGCTGTGAATCCAACACGAATGACTGACAGCAAGAGAAGAAAATTGAAACTTGAGAAACAACTTGTAGAATTAGAGCTAAACGAGAGGATTCGGTGCGTCCAAAAAAATAATAATAAAATAAAATAAAAAGGGATTTTTGGTCACAGTGACTTTTAGTTAAAGTCAGGAATAATATTGGAGCCGCGATAGCTCAGTGGTTAGTGAACTGGACTAAAAAGGACAAGGGGTAGGGTTCGATCCCAACCGACGGCTTCCGGGTTCACCCTGCCTTAAATGGGTACCGGATTTTTTCTGGGAAAGCAAAGCAGCACGGGCGTAATACCGACCACATTACCCCAAAAATCATGTGCTGAAGGTCTGTAAAATATAGGGTCACTAACACCATATTTCCCTATACGCCATTTGGCGTGACGGGGGTACTTTACTTTTACTAGGAATAATATTATTAATTGAAACAGATTCATTTCAAACACAATTTGTAAAAGATTAAATACCGTAAATATTACAACATTTGGTAAACTTGTAGTTGTAGGTTTTTGATCCCGTATTTTACTTTATAACTACAGATTGGCATCACATGTCAATGGTCGAGGATATGAGATCGTGGAAGTGAGAACTAGAAGTTAGCATCATCATGGACATTGGAGTGGAAGTGAATTAAAAAATGAAATCTCACTCCATGCCTAATGGCACTATCAGGGCCGGATTTACCTGCAAGCAAAATAGGCCATAGCGTAGGGATACACAATGTGAAGAGGCTTTAAAATGATCTGAATTTGTCTTGGGACTACACTTTTTTCATATTTGTATATTATTTCATTATTTCACTAGAGGCTGCAGAATTGTTGTTTTACAGAAGAATGTTTTGAATTCCATGGCCAGCCAAGAAGAGTAATGAAAACGTGCTGAAAGAGGCCAAAGCAAAACACAGTTAATGTCCAATATTAGGAAGAAACAATGATAATTTTTGTGTTTATGTAATGAGAAGGGAACAGCTGGGATATATTGTGACAACTGGGAAAGTTGAGGGAGGAAGTTATGTCGCAAGTTAAAAATATAAAACTAAGGGGCTACAGATATGTAGACCTAAACGATCTAAGAGAAACACTATAAGCTGTGTCCAGCGATACAAAAAAAAACAACAGTCATTCAATGGGTGTAAATCTATTGCAACATTTCTGGACAGACAAACTAAGATATTTCATCCTACATTTGATCTTAAACAGCAGAATTAAACACATTTTTGATGTTCTTGGCCTCTTAATGTTATTGATTTTCATCTAAACAAACACAATTTAGCCTACAATATTTGCTACTTCCATAACTGATTTTAAAATTCAGGTTTAAAAAAAACAAACTTGTTGCTATTAACCACTGATAGTTAAAACTTGACATCCTGGTATATGCTTCAATCTCCAATTAATTTACTGGCAATGTATATGTACTTTTAATACAGATATGTAAGAAAGTTTGGCCATAGATGTCAGCTTTCTCAAAGGTCTCAATCGTGCCGTCAATGCTGTGACTCTTATCGGTCTAGATGTGTAGCAAAGGTTGATCAGTGGAGACAAATGACAACTCTTAAGGCATGTTTGATTTGTGATCTAATTTATGATAATAGCATGGGCTATTCTACGGAATAACGAAGACGTTCTAAATGAGGTAAAACTCACAAAGTAATCTTTTGAGGCGTAAGTGCGCATGTGACTTACATTTGATTCAAAAATGAGAAGTGGAACATTTTTAGAAAAAAAAAATGAGCAAGATAGAAGGTATAGAGACATCAAAGGAAGATAGAGATAGAAGTATACAGCTAAATAGTCTGGCATGAAGAGAGTTTAACCGTAAAACTGATATGTAACATGTAAAATATGAGTACATGAAGGGTCATAATTGTCTAGCCCGCAAAGGTGGTCTATGGTTTTTCATCTCACGAGGTTGTTTTCCCTTATGGGATCTGGTTAACTCTCATTTTCTCCTACAATCGATGTATTATCCCTCTGTATAATCAGACTGGCTTACTATGTACCAAAATCACATTCTTAAATCATTTTGATTTATACTTCAGCTCTGTGAAATAGGGGAGCCGCGATAGCTCAGTGGTTAGTGAACTGGATTATAAAGGACAAGAGGTAGGGTTTGATTCCAACCGACGGCCTCTGGTTCACCCAACCTTTAATGGGTACCGGATTTTATCTGGGAAAGTAAAGCGGCACAGGTGTAATACCGAACACATTACCCCAAAAATCATGTGCCGAAGGTCTGTAAAATTGATGGTCACTAACACCATATTCAACAGTAAAAAAGTTTAACAGAAAAGAGAAGTCGTATTGGTAGAGATAAAATAACATTTCATACAGGAAGGGACAAATGTATGTTCACCCTGTGTTTGTTTCATCTCAGTGACTTAGTTATTTTACTTCTATTGTTCCATTATTTTTCTAGTCCATCTTTATGTGGTACTTTTCATCTCTCCTCGTCTATAGCTTTAAAAAGCTGTTGGGGTGGATGCAATTGTTCGCTCTCTTTTTTACTTTCTCTCTCTCTCTCTCTCTCTCATCCTCTCTCTCTAAAACACACTGTCTCTCACACATATTTTTTCTCACACTCTCTCATACACTCTCTCACACTCTCTCCTACACTCTCTCTCACTCTTTCACACTTTCTTTTTCAAACTATCGCACTCACACACTCTCTCTCTCACACAAACACCCTCTTTCACTCTCTCCCAAACACTTTTTTCTCATTCTCACAATCTCTCTCGCACACTCTCACTCTCTCGCTCACTCTCTCTCACATTTTCTATCTCTTCTCTCTCATACACACTTTCTTTCTCTCTCTCTCACTCTCTCTTTCTCTCACTTTCTCTCCCTCTCTCACACTCTTTTTCACACTCTATCTCACTCTCTCTCTATCACACTCTCACTCTCCCTCCCTCTCTCTCTTTACCGGAATTTGTATTGTCTTTGTGGCTGCCCTACTGACTTGCAGATTTTCTCGAGAGAATAAAAGGCTAAGGCAGGCTACTCTAAAGTAATACAACCCCGCTGCCTTGTGGGTGAGACTTTTTAGTCAACGGCTAGCGGAGTCAACCGGAAAGAAACCGACGGAGAGCAAATGAAAACCACCGTCGTAACTTCTTTGTATAATCATGGGTCGCCACAGTTTTATAATTCACGACAACAACGTTAAGTGGGATTCCAATGGAATACCCTCGTTCAATAGGGGACATCATGCGCTACACATGATACCAGATCGTCACCAAGCTACTGTAAGCAAGAAAGAGAAACGATACCAGACAGCTTTAATAATGGCTTATCATAAGGTCAACAACAGAAATGATAAATAACTGTCGAGATCACCTAACATGATCACCTACGCAATCAGGCATGGCACTTGGTGATGATGATAAGTAATTTAAATAGGTAGCCCTCTTGCCACGCACCCACGGGGTATCATATAAGGCCTGCAGCCCTCTACATGATAGTGTTTTATAGGGGTATCTTCTAGATCTGGAAAATGCTAGTGACGTAGATAATTTTCTGTAAGATAGGAACTCATTGTTTCGCGCTTCAGCAAACCCCATCGCCGACGCGCAATAATTTTGTTGACATTCTATCAGTTTTTTTTCGTCCTGACTATCTTTTTCCAGCAATACTTCTCCGTTCTCTCTTTTCTTTCTCCAGCATATCTCCTTCTTCACGCACACTTTTTGTTATTGTTGTAATCAGTGACGTGTTTTTTATTTATCATTTTTTGTTCGCAGCTTCCATATTTGGTAAACTTAAAGATAGAGCTTGGGCCAACACCAATTTAACACTCAGGACTAAAATTCAAATTTACCAAAGTTGTGTGCTTAGTACACTTCTATACGGATCAGAAACTTGGAGTACCTATGCAGGGCAGGAGAAAAAGTTAAACAGCTTTCATATACGTTGCCGTCGCAAGATTATGAACATCAAATGGCAGGACAAAGTAACTAACTGTAATGTCTGACAACGAGCCAAACTCCCATCGATCATGGCAACACGTAGGAGTCGTAGACTCAGGTGGCTGGGTCATTTAAGAAGAATGGCAAACAATCGTATTCCCAAACAAATATTGTACGGAGAACTTAAAGATGGAAAGAGACCAAAGGGCAGACTAGTGTTGAGATATAAGGATGTTTACAGGGCTTCCTTGAGTGAATTTTATATAAGTGAAAATGTGGCTGGGATCGTAGCACATGGAGAGCAAACATAAAAAAATGGCACAGCAATTTTCGAGACAGTGCTGATATCAAATTCAGAAGACAAAATGCGCAAGAGAAAAGAGACAAGGCCAGGTACCGCAAATACAGGAGATAATAGAAGAAAGACGTATGTGTTAGCACTCGGAAAAATTGACAGACAAACAACAACAGAAAAAAACGAAGAACAATATATGGTCCGAAGCGGGATCGAACCCGTACTCCCTGGCACCGCGCCTTGCCACGAGAAGCCGAACGCTTGGCACACTGCCACGCAGCTAACTAAAAAATTTGCTATTGTAGCAGTGTCTTACACGAAGGCGTTCTCATTGACTATAGCATAGGGTAACGATCACAGACCGGAAATCGCAAATACACCTTGCTCGTTCTGTGGACAGATCTGTCTGTCCAGGATTAACAAATTCAGCCACGAGAGAAGATGTTCAGTAAAGCAGCACCCAGTATGAGACACTAATGCTTTACCAAACTACTGAGTTATCATGATTGCTTACTACCAACCGTCTGCCAAGAAGCCAAAAGCCATATATTTTTCGTTCGCCATCTTTCACCTCTGGCGAAGTCCCTAGAGACTAGGAACCGAATCTTGTGTGTTAATCCGTTTTTTCCCTGGTAGCCGTGTGCACAGGGATCCCTCGCCGCACAGGCATATAACTCCGTCTTATGAGATGCTCATATTCTTTTCCGCCGATGAATAATTTACGATCAAGCTGGGCCTCGCTGCTGAGACCAGGGGTGGTTGCTGCAGACAGAAATCACAAATAAAAATCTCAACTGATGAAACCGGGATTTGAACTCATAACCTCTCTGTCTCGAGACCAGTGTCTTGCTTCAAGCCCAACCATTCCTCAGTGACGCAAAATACTCCGAAAACTGAATGCGATCTCCGTAATGCATGCGGCGCCTGTGAGATTATTGACAATCTATAAGATATTTAACTGTGGGACGAGGCAGTTTTCAAAGCTTGGTTATATTATATCCTCCCCCTCAAAAAAAAAAAAAAAACACACACACACAAGAAAAAGCAAAGGATGCCACTGCTTCTGTTAACAATCAGAGTGCCCACATTCGCTATCTTACCCCAACGACAACTCATCCATCTTCTTATCATGAGAGAAATTCTATTTCAAGTATCACTATTTCTTTTGATGTTTTGTTTCCTTTTTATTATGACTTTGCTGATACACGTTGAGAATACCAAGAACAGCTAAGAAAGGTAATGAAAATGTTCTGAAAGAGGTCAAAGCAAAAAGAGAGCTAATTCCCAGTATTAGGAAGAAACAATCATCATTTTTTGGCCATGTAATGAGAAGATAACAGCTGGAATATATTTTAACAACTGGAAAAATAAAGGACGAAGAGATAGAAGGAAGTAAAAAGAAAAAAAATACCAGACAGCTTTAAGAGAATGGATTGGCAGAAGGTCAACAACAGAAATGATAAATATCTGTCGAGATCGAAAGTTATGGAAAGACATGATCACCTACGCCAGCAGGCCCGGTACTTGATGATGATGATGATGATACACGTAGTATTTAAATATGATGAGAATAGTGACATTTAACAGCTTTATTCTGATAACCTAGACTGAACCATACACAATATTTTATATTCAGCTTGTTTGTTTTTCATTTCATGTTCGTTTATGGTTTCATATCTCATTTCTTATTGAAAATAATTTGAACATTTTAATATCTTTTCTTTTATGTCGCACCTATAATCGTTTTAAAAATAGTATCCATGGTAATGATTTGTGTACTTATTTTAATGTTTTATTATTCATTATGTTGAATATCGACATCACCTCTGCGCTAATTTTATTATTTTTGGTTAGTTGGAAGGGAGCTTCACTTTTGAAAACATGATTTTATTCTTTCATATAAGCTTGCTCGCAGGTCACTTGAATAACTGAATAAATATGATTGAGGGGATTTTGGGATACAGCGATTTATGGAAAATATTGATTGAAAGCTTGAATAATCAGTCCGTTCTATTTTATCATGCAAATGCATCAATAAATCAAGCAATCTATTATTAGTTTTAAAATATAAAATAAAAACTATCTTTACAATGTTCCCTTTACTGTAGTCTGTCCCGAGGGGTGGAGGGACGACTTGTGGGTCCAGGGAATAAATGCCGCATGTCCAGTGCAGACGCCGCGAGGTGATTGGATCCTTTTTTTTTTTTTTTAAATTTCACATCCGATATGAAAAAAAAACAAAAAAAACTGTTCACGCTTCAAGGCTTGAAGCCCCAAAAGTTATCGATTCGGCACCCGCTCTCCTATTATAAGTTACTTATATGTTATCAGTTACAATAATATATTACCAATGTAATTATTTACATGACAGTATTTCGGCTTTTAATGTATTTGTTTAATCTCCCTTATTGTCTAGCAACATTATTGTTACATAAGTGGTGTTCGTTTTATTTTTCCAAATAACGCGACGTCTTGGCTTATGTTAACATTTAGCTGTCTCTGACTTACCCTATTTATCAATCTCTTTGTTCAGTATAATATTATTAATTTTTAAATGGTTGCGAATGAAGTCTTAGACTAATTAATAAAATAATTATATAAATGGCGCATCCTTTTGTTCATTTAATCTTTCTATATGCTTGCGTGGGGAGCCGCGATAGCTCAGTGGTTAGTTACCACGGACAAGGGGTATGGCTCGATCCCAACCGACGGCTTCCGGGTTCACCCAGCCTTAAATGGGTACCGGATTTTTTCTGGGTAAGTAAAGCAGCATGGGCGTAATACTGACCACATTACCCCAAAAATCATGTGCTGAAGGTCTGTAAATATAAGGTCACTAACACCATATTTCCCTATACGCCACTTGGCGTGACCGGGGTACTTTACTTACTTTTTATATGCTTGCTTGACGTGGACTCTAATAGAACTACAAGGAGCATTTTATGTTTTATAAATGACGCGTTATATGTATCTTCTACAAGAACCGCCCTTCGAATGATAACAGTTCAATACAGATCAGATAGTACAGCGCACATAGGCTCTTAGGAAGACCTTGTGTCCTTTATAGAGAGAAGCAAAATCTAGAGGTACGTTCATACATTCCGCTCGTTCAGCGTGACAAATGAAGTAGGGAGTGAGGAAGAGAAGAATAAATCATGCACGACAGAAAAAAAAATGGGGAAAAGACAATATTAAAGAATGAGTAAAATAGTACTAAACGTAACAAAAGATCTTATGGTTTCAGCTCTGCAGTGAGAAAGACGTAACAAGCGATCCAACGTTAAAGCTTTATAAGCTTGTCTTCTACAGGGATATGGATATTACACGATAACGGAATGTAGGAAACATGCAAAACAGCTAAAAATACAGATAATAATAATAATAATAATAATAATAATAATAATAATAATAGTAATAATAATCATCATCATTATCATCAAGTACCGGTACTACTGGCATAGGTGATCATGTCTCTCTCCACAACTTTCGATCTCGACAGTTCTCTATCATTTATGTTGTTGACCTTCTGCCAAGCCATTCTCTTAAGCTGTCTGGTATTTTTTCTCTTTGCTTCCCTCTATCTCTTCGTCCCTCAATTGTTCCAGTTATTACAATATATTCCAGTTGTTCTCTTCTCATTACATGGCCAAAAAATGATGATTGTTTCTTCCTAATATTGGAAATTAGCTCTCTTTTTTCTTTGACCTCTTTCAGAACATTTTCATTACTCTTCTTAGCTGTCTATGGTATTCTCAACATTCTTCTGTAAAGCCACATTTCTACAGTCTCCAGTGATTTTCTTGTCTGTTGTCCTATTGTCCATGATTCACATCCATATGTTAAGACTGGCTCTACATAACATTTAAGAACTCTTTTTCTTGTTTCTATTGTCAGAAATGGATTGTATAGTATCTTCCTCATTTTCTGGAAAGCAATAATAATAATAATAATGATAATAATAATAATGATAATAATAATAATATTACATTTACAAATGCGAAGTATGAACAGTCACAGACTTCGTTAACTTGACCAGACAGAAACAGTGAGGGATTATAAAAAAGCTTGTTGTAGCCAATAATGTATTTCCAGTGACCCAAAGGGACAAGGATGGGAAGGAGTGACTCAAAATATTAATCGAGAATTTCTAGTCTGAGAAATATGCATCAACAAAACAACAACAACAACAACACATACACATTAGAGCTATCTGTCTATTTGCAGAAATATAACCCATTTTTTCTTTTCTTTTTTAGTTCACAATTCTTGTTATTGCTGTATGTCGCGCTCAGCTGTGCTGATAATTCATTCATTAAATATCCATTAGTCTGATGACTATTTGATTATAACGGAGCATCGTTCTTTTTTTCTTCCATTTTTCACTGCATTTTGACATTGCAGCTTTTCCTATTTCATGATATATGAGGGTTTCATAGTGCATCCATTTAAAGTATGCGTTGAACAGAATAGTTTGTGCGCATGTTTTTTGTGTGTGCGCTTTTTGACAATATTCATTGTCAGTAGTCTGTGTGTCATGAATGCAATTCTCATAATGTACTTCTGTCTTAATGCAGTTTATTTTATAAATTGTGTTTTATATAACATTAAAGAGTAGATTTTATAAATTGTGTTTTATATAACATTAAAGAATAGATTTTATAAATTGTGTTTTATATAAGATTAAAGTGTAGATTTTATAAATTGTGTTTTATATAACATTAAAGAGTAGATTTTATAAATTGTGTTTTATATCTATCTATCTATCTTTCGTTCGCCTGAAGCATTGTCTATATCTGCAATGTCGTTTCCTGTATAAATGTTACTGTCTTTTGTAATTCTTGCAGTGGCCCATATAGTTTTGTCTGTAGTGTTGTATCTATGGGCCAATGGATTTTCCTCAGTCTACTATATTCAGTGCAGTCTTGAAGTATGTGTTCAGCAGTCTGGGGCGCCTGTCCACATGTACAAGTAGTTGAGGTGCCGATCTTGAATTTTGTATACATGTGACTATGGAGTCGATTGTGTCCTGTTCTGAGACGTATAATGATAACTTGTTCATATCTATTCATATTATAAAAGGCATCCTGATTTGGGGCTTGTGGTCCTCTGATTGATTTGATTATCTGTTTCTTATGATGGTATGTAACAGGTGTATCTAGTTGTGTGCCTGTTGAACCTTCCTTTGCCAACTGATCTGCTTTCTCATTTCCTGGTATTCCACAGTGAGATGGGATCCACTGCAGGGCAACCCTGTGGTGCTTGCAGAGTTCAGTCAATAAGGTCTGCAGATGTGGTAATTTTCTGGATTGTAGTGCCTGGAGTACTGATCTTGCATCTGTCAAAAACACTACAGGCTGCGGGCTAAGATTAATGTTCAGCAGTTTTTCTATTGCTAACTTTATTGCTTGTATTTCTGCATCATAATTGTGACAATATTTCCCTGTTGCTATTTTATTCATATCCCTAGTGTTATTTGGGTATTCTATATATGCACCTGCTCCCCCATTTTTTACTGCATTCTGTGCTGATCCATCTGTATACACACGAATCCATAGGTCTTGTGGGTATTCTTCATCCAGGAAACTGAGAGTTATTGTTTTTCGCTGTAGACTATTCTGTTCCTCTTTATCAACTATTCCTTTCACTTCTGTCCGTATTTGAACTGATAATCCAGATTCCTCTGTCCAGGGAGTCTGTTCTGGTATGGGCAGTAGGGGGTTAACAGCTCTTGGCATGTCTGGTGTTTGTCTACTAATACGCTTGGCTTGGTGGATAAAACTGCTTCTCTTAAGTCGTCCCAATGCAAGATTTTGGAATCGGTCCTTCATTGGATGTCTCGGCATGCAAGCAAATTTTTCTGCCTGTATCAGCACCTTTGTGTCCCTCCGTTCTCTCAGTGCTGGTATCCTCCACAATTTCTCCATCTCTAATATTGGTGTTGATTTCATTGCTCCTGTGATGACCCTAAGTGCCTGGTTTTGTACTTTATCCAGTTCTTGAAGTGTGGTGTTTGATGCTGAACACCATGCAGATGATCCATATTCTAAATGTGGGCGTATACTCTGTTGGTAAACTTTACTGAGTATTTTCCCACTCGCACCCCACGTAGTTCCACACAGCTTTCTTAGAATAGCCAATTTTCTCCTTGCTTTTTGGGTTGCCTTATTTATCTGCTGTTTCCAAGATAGTTTGTTATCAAATGTAACTCCGAGATACGTAGCCTGTATGTCTTCTTTCACAGGCTCATTGTTTATATAGATGGCTCCTGCTTTTTGTTTTGGGGAAAGAGTGAAAAGTGTAGTACTGCATTTGTCTGTATTGATGCTGATACACCATCTATTTGTCCATGAATTCAGTGCATTCATAGCTCTTTGTAACAATTTGGAGGCCACTGTTGCATACTCCTCTGTGCACCACATTACCAAGTCATCTGCATACATTGCCACTTTGATACCATGTGGTAGTTCAGTAACTAGGTCATTGATGTAGATCAGAAAAAGTGTTTTATATAACATTAAAGAGTAGATTTTATAAATTGTGTTTTATATAATATTAAAGAATAGATTTTATAAATTGTGTTTTATATAACATTAAAGAGTAGATTTTATAAATTGTGTTTTATATAACATTAAAGAGTAGATTTTATAAATTGTGTTTTATATAACATTAAATAGTAGGTTTTATAAATTGTGTTTTATATAACATTAAAGAATATATTTTATAAATTGTTTTATATAACATTAAAGAGTAGATTAAAATAAGATTTACATCAGCACCGATAATAACACCACTACCATTACTACCTCCATCATCATCATCATCATCATCATCATAGTCATCGTTATCATCATTGCCATCGTCGTCATCAACATCATCGTCATCAACGTCTTCATCACCATCAACATCATCACTATCATCATCATCGTCATTATCATCAACATCATCACCATCAACATAATCACCACCATCATCGTCATTATCATCACTATCATCATCGTCATTATCATCAACATCATCACCATCAACATAATCACCACCATTATCGTCATTATCATCAACATCATTATCGTCGTCGTCGTCATTATCATCATCATCGTCATCATCATGATCATAATCATCATCATAATCGTCGCCATCAACATCATCATCATCGTCGTCGTCATCATTATCAATAATATAATCACTATCATCATCACTATCATCATCATTATCGTCTACATCTCCATCATCATCATCATTATCATTATTATCATCACTATCAACCGCATCATCATCATCTTCGTCGTCGTCGTCACCATCAAAATCATTATCATCGTCATCGTTGTTGTCATCATCACCATCACCATCGTCATCATCATCATCATTACCATCAGTATCATAATCATCATCGTCGCTATCATCACATCAACATCGTCATCATCATCACCTTCAACATCTTCATAATCGTTGTCAGCATCACCATCATAATCTTCATCATCATTGTCGTCACCAAAATCGTCTTCATTGTTGTCATCATAAATATCAACATCATCATCATTAGTGTCATCACCATCAATATCATCATCATCGTTGTTGTTATCGCCATGAACATCATCACTACCATCTTCACCACTACCATCATCATCAGCACCACTATCACCATCATCATTATCATCATCATCATCGTTGTCATCATAAATATCAACATCATCATCATTAGTATCATCACCATCAATATCATCATCATCGTTGTTGTTATCGCCATGAACATCATTACTACCATCTTCACCACCACCATCATCATCAACACCATCATCATCATCATCGTTGTCATCATAAATATCAACATCATCACCACCACCATCATCATGATCACCATTATGGGCATCATAATCGTTGCGGAGGACTGACTGGTCACGAGGCAAGACGCCGGTCTCGAGACAGAGAAGTTGTGAGTTCAAATCCCGGCTGCACCATCTGGGATTTTTATTTGTGATTTCTCTCTGCCACAACCACTCCTGGTCTCAGCAGCGAGGCCTGGCTTGAAACGTTAATTACTCCTCGACATAAAAAATATGAGTAGCTCCACTGCTGAAGCTATCTGCTTGTGCGGTGAGAGACTCCTGTGCACACGGGTGCCAGGGAAAAATAGATGAACAAGCACAATTTAGTTCCTAGACTCTAGGTACATCGCCAGGGGTGAAAGATAGTGGACGCAAAGAAAAAAAAAATCGTCGTTACCATCATTATCATACGTCATATCTCGACACACTAAGATAAAATCATGTCACAACCATCCATTATTTCAGCTTTTAAATCATTCTCCAAATTATCGTTTCAACAATCATCCTTTTATTACCATCACATTACCATCACACCCTTGTTCTGTGACTTCGCCAGCTTTTCAACCATCGATCGATCCATTTTACCTACACTTCACAGACTCTCCAATATCTATTTTTAAATCAAATTATATCAAAGTCTTTTATGCCCTTTGTTGTAATATCCATTTAATTTCTTAGCTTGCAATATTATTTGAATATTCTTTCACATAGTTTCAATTCTTACTTTCCGTAAAGTAAAGAGCCCCGTCACGCCAAGAGGTGTATAGGGAATATAGTGTCAGCGACCATAATATTTTACAGACCTTCCACACATGGTTTTTGGTGTAATGTGGTCGGTATTACGCCCGTGCCGCTTTACTTTCCCAGAAAAATATCCGGTATCCATTTAAGGCTGGGTGAACCTGGAAGCCGTCGTTCAGGATGGAACCGGACCTCTTGTCCTGCGTAGTTGTAGTTCACTAACCACTGAGCTATCGCGGCTCACAGGAGTGGATTTAGGCCTAGATTAAATAAGGTACAGCTTAAGGCGTCAAAATCCGAGGGGTGCCTTAAATTTGTTCATATTATAATCTATGAAAGAGAACTTCTGGTGTTAATTTTTTTTAACAGGGGCCTCAAAGTTCAATTTAACTTCAGAAGCTTGCGGCCTCACCAAGTATAAAACAGGCCCTCCTCTTAACCAAGCGGGCATAGTTTTTGTTTTTCCTCGATCGAAGGGTTTGGATTGAGTTATTAAGCTATTTGCGGGTCATCATCATTGCACTCCGAACATATTCTTGGATTCATCCACCCTTGAAAATGGCATCTGAAGTTTTCCCTATGAAATTAGACAGCCCTGCATAATAGTAACCATTCATTCATAAATATATCGACAATTATGGGTAACAATTGAAAGCGGTTTAAGGGTAACTTTTATATTAAATGTTGTTCTTGAAATACTTCTATATTTTTATGTAAAGTAAAAGTAAAGATCTCCGTCACGTCAAGTGATGTATAGGGGATATGGTGTTAATAACCATAATTTTTTTTGTATAGACCTTCGGCACATGATTTTTGGGGTAATGTGGCGTGTGGCGTCCGTGGCGCTTAACTTTCCCAGAAAAAATCCGGCACCCATTCAGGGCTGGGTGAACCCGGAAGCCGTCGATCAGGATCGAACTCGACCTCTTGTCCGTTGTAGTCCAGTTTACTAATCATTGAGCTATCGCGGCTCAAATATTTGTATGTAATTTAGTGTTATACATATAGCTGTTGTCTTCATAAGTGAAGCAGGTTTCCTCATAATTGAAGCAGATGTGTTGATAACTGAGGCATACGTTCTCCTCATAACAAAGGCAGATGTCGTCATAACTGAGGCAGACGTCCTAATAACTGAGGAGGATGTCGTCATAACTGAAGCAGATGTCCTCATAACTGAAGCAGATGTCCTCATAACTGAAGGAGATGTCCTCATAACTGAAGGAGATGTCCTCATAACTGAAGGAGATATCCTCATAACTGTAGCACATGTCCTCATAACTGAAGGAGATGTCCTCATAACTGAAGGAGATGTCCTCATAACTGAAGCAGATGTCCTCATAACTGAAGCAGATGTCCTCATAAATGAAGCAGATGTCCTCATAACTGTAGCACATGTCCTCATAACTGTAGCAGAGGTCCTCATAACTGTAGCACATGTTCTCATAACTGAAGCAGATGTCCTCATAACTGAAGCAGAGGTCCTCATGACTGAAGCAGATGTCCTCATAACTGTAGCACATGTCCTCATAACTGAAGCAGATGTCCTCATAACTGAAGCAGATGTCCTCATAACTGAAGCAGATGTCCTCATAACTGAAGCAGATGTCCTCATAACTGAAGCAGATGTCCTCATATATGATGCAGATGTCCTCATAACTGTAGCAGATGTCCTCATAACTGTAGCACATGTCCTCATAACTGAAGCAGATGTCATCATAACTGAAGCAGATGTCCTCATAACTGAAGCAGATGTCCTCATAACTGTAGCAGAGGTCCTCATAACTGTAGCACATGTCCTCATAACTGAAGCAGATGTCCTCATAACTGTAGCAGAGGTCCTCATAACTGTAGCAGAGGTCCTCATAACTGTAGCAGAGGTCCTCATAACTGTAGTAAATGTCCTCATAACTGAAGCAGATGTCCTCATAACTGTAGCAGAGGTCCTCATAACTGTAGCACATGTCCTCATAACTGAAGCAGATGTCCTCATAACTGTAGCAGAGGTCCTCATAACTGAAACATGATTGCTTTATTATTTTTGCTGCCCCTTACTTAAGTTTCTTGAACCCCGAGTATCATCCTCTATCGGACAATGTTGCTACATTTATATTTGGAAGAATTTTGTTTCCATACGTGTCCTTCCATTTCCTGTCATTAGAGCATTATTTCATAATTCGTAGTTTCCCTTAATTTTTCTTAACAAGTCCTTTTATCTTGCTGCTGTAAAATATATTTTTTTCTATTTTTCTCAATCTAGGAAATGTGACTCAGAAATAGCCCACCACCTTTCACATTTTTCCAAGAATTCTGCAACTAGCGTGATGTTTGCTGACAGTATTAAGCATCCTTAGAGAGCACGCGATCCATTTGGCCCATATTGAGCTCCCTGGCTTGGCATTGATAATTGTAAAAACAAAATTACATAGCTGTCGATTATCTGTTCCCATACAAGACATCGCTAAATCGTGTTCATATTATTGAATATGTCCAAAAGGGCGATACCCCTGATTGAAGCTTGTCCTGTATGCAATTTGTGACATGAGTATTTTTTACGAGTAATTGTTGTGAATAAAAGAAAACTGGGAGGGGAACATAAAAAAGTGAGAAAGGGCTGAAATATAGTTTATTTAGATCTTAAAGACGAAACATAAAAAAAAGTGAGAAAGAGCGGAAATATAGTTTGTTTAGATATTAAAGATGAAACATAAAAAAGTGAGAAAGAGTTGAAATATAGTTTTTTTTAGATCTTAAAGATGAAACATAAAAAAGTGAGAAAGAGCTGAAATATAGTTTGTTTAGATCTTAAAGATGAAACATAAAAAAGTGAGAAAGAGCTGAAATATAGTTTGTTTAGATCTTAAAGATGAAACATAAAAAAGTGAGAAAGAGCTGAAATATAGTTTGTTTAGATCTTACAGATGAAACATAAAAAAGTGAGAAAGAGCTGAAATATAGATTGTTGAGACCTTAAAGATGGAACATACAAAAATGAGCTGAAATATAGTTTGTTTGTAACTTAAAGATGGAACATAAAAAAGTGAGAATACGCTGAAATATAGTTTGTTTAGACCTTAAAGATGAAACATAAACAAATGCGCTGAAATATAGTTCGTTTAGACCTTAAAGATGAAACATAAAAAAGTGAGAATACACTGAAATATAGTTTGTTTAGACCATAAAGATGAAACAAAAAAAAAATGAGCTGAAATATAGTTTGTTTAGACCTTAAAGATGAAACATAAAAAATAAGCTGAAATATAGTTTGTTTAGACTTTAAAGATGAAACATAAAAAAAATAAGCTGAAATATAGTTTGTTTGTAACTTAAAGATGGAACATAAAAAAGTGAGAATACGCTGAAATATTGTTTGTTTAGACCTTAAAGATGAAACATAAAAAATAAGCTGAAATATAGTTTGTTTAGACCATAAAGATGAAACATAAAAAATGAGCTGATCGTAGTTTGTTTAGACCTTAAAGATGAAACATAAAAAAGTGAGGAAGAGCCGAAATATAGTTTGTTTGGAACTTAAAGATGTGATTTCCCTTCTTCTGAGGGATATATTTGGAGAAGAAACTGACAGTGTTGAGACTATTAAGAGGTGGGTAAATCACATCAAGTAAGGAGATACATCAGCTACTAAGAAAGCACAAAGTCGTTGTCAAGCAGTTGCAGTAACAGACAGCGAGTTGAGAATATGATACATGAAAACCTGTCAATTAACTCTTTCTATACGGAAGCATTTTATCAATGCAACGGAAGTGATTTCAGAGACAAACTTTTTCAAGGTTGTAAGAATCAATCTACATATTTATATTTATATAACATATATATCAATTTTTAGATAGTTGAACAAGGCATTAGAATTCACCAATACCAAGATGATACAAGACATTTAAAAGTAATATGGTGTGATGATAGTAAGTAAAGTACCCCCGTCACGCCAAGTGTCGTAGAGGGAATATGGAGTTAGTGACCATAATATTTTACAGACTTTCGGCACATGATTTTTGGGGTAATGTGGTCGGTATTACGCCCGTGCCGCTTCACTTTCGCAGAAAAAAATCCGGTACCCATTAAAGGCTGGGTGAACTTGGAAGCCGTCGGTTGGGATCGAACCCTACCCCTTGTCCTTTGTAGTCCAGTTCACTAACCACTGAGCTATCGCGGCTCCCTATGGTTTGATGATGGTTCACACTAATTAAATTGAGAGTGACGCACTATGCGGCGAAACGTACGTGGTCGAAATCGGGATGGCGCACAATGTGGCGAAACGTACGGAAAGAGTTAAACAGGTTGAGATAGGTTGTGTTGTTGATACTTCGCACTAAGATCTTGGGAAGATTATTATCTCGGTGGCTACAAGAATGTATGTACAAGGAGGGTAACGATCAGAAGGGTCCGAGTTCGATCCCCAGCAGTGGCGGATTTTTTTGGACTGACAAGGCTCCGGGGTTCACTCAGCCTCCAAAAATGGGTACCAGAGATTTTCTGGGAAGTAAAGGCGGCCTGACGTGATACCGACCACATTACCCAAATATGTGACATGGTTATAGAAAAATATGGTCACTAACACCATTTTCCCCATACGCCGAGCAAAGCGCGAGGGAACCTTTATTTTTACTGGGGTAACGATGACCTGAAGGCAGCAGAGCGACGATGAACTAGTCCCATTGATCACCGATTCTTTCGTGATGATGCACTTACGATTATTCATCAATGGCATCGTTATGTTTGTCGCGGTAACGATTACGTTGAATTCTAAGTGAACTCAAGTGTACTCAGTTTAAAACGTGTCAATACTGTAAATTATGTGTTCATTAAAAAAACAACTTAATTTTGAAGAAAATAATTGAAGTGAAAATATACGCGGTGCCCCAGTTTAACTAAGAAATATTTCAATCCTATGTTTAACCCTCCTTTTACTCTTTAATAGTTCACACGCCTTTCAATATATCATTTTTATTATTTTGATATTGCCAGGCTCTTTTAATTTAGTGGTACTCACATACTGGACTTGGACCAAAAGAGCAAACACCAATTCGCCCAAACTCACTCACTTGTTCTCACACAACAACTCATTTATTCATCCATCCTACATCTCACTCACTCACTCACTCACTCACTCACTCACTCACTCACTCACTCACTCACTCACTCACTCACTCACTCACTCACTCACTCACACATTCATCCATTCACTCATGTACCCAGCCACTCATTCACTCCCCTGCTCATTCACTCACTCACTCATTCACTCACTAACTCACTCACTCATTTCTCCACAATAAAGTTTTGATATTGCATAAACAACTTAAAACACAACAAGCTCCGCCTATTTTGTGATGTACTTACTTCCCCACTTTTCTTCTTTCTCACGCGTTGGACAATAACGTCGAAAGTACCACCTTAGATTACGCTTCTTAACATTAATAAGAAGATCGTCATATTACCGATGAAAAAATATGTACTTACAAAGTCGAACTTTCAGAAATAACATTTAATATATAGAATTGTGTGAAAAATACAGGACATTTGTTTAAAAACTAAAATTCTAGACTCAGTAGTAAAGTATCACTTGAGACGCTAGACTTTTTTTTTTTTTTAAAGATGTCCTATCTGCGCTACTACACTGGTGAGTCGGCCAGTATGAATTAATATCAAATAAGTTATTCTAAAAGTTATGTATGTAAAATAAGTTAATATAGAAACCTTATTTCTTAAATAAATTGATTAGAGGTCATGCATCTCATATAAGATATTTTTACATTTGTGTATTTTAATAAAATAATAACAAGAAAAAGAGTTCTTAAATGTTATATAGAGCCAGTCTTAACATATGAATGCGAATCATGGGCAATAGGACAACTGACAAGAAAATCACTGGAGTCTGTAGAGATGTGGTTTTACAGAAGAATATTGAAAGTACCATGGACAGCTAAGAAGAGTAATGAAAAAGTTCTGAAAGAGGTCAAAGCAAAAAGAGAACTAATTTCCAATATTAGGAAGAGACAATCATATTTTTTTGGCCATTTAATGAGAAGAGAACATCTGGAATATATTGTAACAACTGGAAAAATTGAGGGACGAAGAGATAGAGGGAAACAAAGAGAAAAAATAACAGACAGCTTAAGAGAATGGCTTGGCAGAAGGTCACCAACAGAAATGATAAATAGCTGCCGAGATCGAAAATTGTGGAGAGACATGATCACCTACGACAGTAGGCACGGTACTTGATGATGATGATGATTTTAATTTAAAAAAGTTAATTTAGAAGTCATGCATGCCAAGTATATTTATTTAAATGTCATGCATATGAAATCAGTTAATTTAGAAGTCATGCATTTAAAATCAGTTAATTCTGAAGTCATTTACAGAGAGCAGACAGCTTCTCGGATGTTGTTCTCCAATTAAGAAGAAAGCCGTGTCGAATTACCGCAGAATCACACACATTTTTGTCTATCCCAGTTGAAATAAAAACTGCCATAAACATCTCGTGTCGGCTGCACTGGACATGTGCCCTTTATTCTACAGCCCTAAGGAAAACACCCGGCGCAATCCACATGTGGAATAAAAGGTGTTATGGCAGTCTGTAAATTGCCTATAAAACAAATATGACTACAATTTTTTAAATGGAATTTGCGGTTTAATAAAACCTGGAGGGTATGAACAATGACCATACCGAAGGTACATCGCCAAAAAAGGGATGCAATAAAACCAAGGACCCAAAGTCAGCTTTAGTTTTTAGTAGCCTCTCACAACGTAATGATAAGTATCTGTTTCTTCTTCTTTCCTTCCTCATTTGCATTTCAGCGTCGAGGGGAGACATAATTTGTGATCTTTTGCTCTTCTGTTCGCCTCTGCTGCTGTTATATTTCCTAGTGTTTCTAATATTCCGTCCATCCATCTTTTTCGTGGTCGACCATTGGGTCTGGTGTTCTCGCAACGTTTATTGATGGCTTGTTGTGTTGTGTTTTGATGACTCTGCCTTGTCACGTGGCCAAACCATCTTATCTGTTGTTTCTTTATATATTGTAAGGCGGCGGTTATTCCTAGCTTTTTTCTCAGTTCTTCATTTCTGATCTTGTCTCTCAGGCTATTTCCTGTCATTCGTCTAACACATTTCATCATCGTAGAGGTAATTTTTCTTATTGTTTCTGTATGTATGTTAAGTAAGTTAATTGAAAAGTCATACAGCTCATGTAAATTAACTTTCAATTATGTTTCCATCTCATATACAGGATGCTTTGCCCAATGAGCAGAGAAGGAAAGTTGGAAAGTTTTTGGTTGTGAATCGACGTGCCGTCCAGGGTTCATGACTACAGCAGGGAAGTCAGAGAGGCCGCCAGGAACATGACCGATATCGTGACCTTCACCCTGGTCTTATTAACCTTGTGGTTAGGAGTCATGGCCACTTGTGTCAAATGCTTTTTGCCGCCATCCAGTAACGCACACGTGGTCAACTCTACTTCTTCTGTTAGTTTTCTTGAAATGATATCAACTTTCAGTGAGCCTACACTACCGAGCAATGTGTGTTGTCAAGAAGATAGCTCTGAAAGTTCTGTAACAAAGGTTTCAGAACAACCACACAAAAACACAAGATTTAAAAGACATAAGTCTATGCATGAACGTCTCAACAACAGACAAGGATACACGTCCAGCAATCTAATCATAACTCATAAAACGTTACAGGGAATAAGAAGTTTTTTGAGAGCACCAAAAGCTACCAAGAATCAGCACAAAACGATAGCACATTTTGCTACATTCAATAAAAATGACTATTCCTCCGAGCTTCCACCAAACCCAGTTTCCACAATCGCAGCATTTCCTAATCAACGAACAGTAACCACAAACCTTGACAGAATTCAAACACTCAAGTCCCGTAAACTCAGTTGTAGAAATGTACGATGTCTGAAATCCAGACATTTAAATACAAGAGGCTCAACAAGTACTAGTATATACAGTTGTCCAAATCTGGTTATATACCTTCACACAGCAAATAACAGTTCACAATCTCATAACTTTACTATATCTTCACGCTGGCATCCATACAACACATCAGCTTTACCTTTTCGTAGAAAAATTGAACTGTCAGTATTTCGTTGGTTAGATAAAGCGTGTTTAACACCAATGGAAGCGCACACAAAGTACAGACATCGATCTATTAAGTTTGACTCTCGGAGTAAACCGGTGAATATATTTTCAGTGCAGCCCGCCGAAGTGAATGTTCGGTTTATTCCAATTTGCAACGTGACCAGTTTATTTTGTAACAACAGATTATATTTAACTCAGAGGCAAGCTAAATGTCTGTCTAATGCTTTCACGAAAGCTTTTATCTTCAGAAAGAGTGTAGGGTGCTGTTGGGTATTTCATATTCACACAAGAATTGTCTCTATAGATTGTGATTTCATTCATTCACCACAATCACGATCAAATTCAGCGAGAATGAAAGATCTTGATAATGCACATAATTCAATATTTCAGAAAGAACTTATTATATTGCCAGAATCAACTTCAGCTGTAAACAATACTCATCAAAAGGCGCAACAAAGCCAAAATGTGCAATACTTATCAATGTTTTTGCCTGAACCTCAAGTTTCAAGAAACGAACGTAACAAGAATGGTTTTTCAGAAGAAAACAAGCAACCCTTAGAAAACCATTTGTCCGCTTCAGCTATAATGCAGCCTTATCAACATCAGGGTACTGAAACATCAGAAGTAATAGCTCACGACAGACAAACTAGAAGCACTTCTGCTTTACGACACATTGAAAAAAGATCTGACTTGATGAGTTCTAGGCGAAGAGGTCGCTTCGGGGGAGGCAACAGTGATGGATCCTCCTCTGCTTCTAGCAATCGTGACACCTATGGATTTTATCTTGAACCGTCCTCATCATTTCAGTCATGGGATACTACAACATCAACTTCCCAGGTAAAGTGAGAATTTCAATAAATATGATGGGATTTCTAGATTAGAAAAATATTCATGATTAACTTACGCGTCTATTAGAATAAATCACTGGTGGTGAAACGCATCCAGTGACAATGTATTGAAGAATATGTAGATGAATTATTATGGGCAAAATATAATAGAAAAAAATAAAATAGCCTAAGACATAGTGATAAAAATATACAGTGGTGTCTGGTTACCTGCCGCGCATGTCTTAAGAAGCGACTAAGGAGATTTGGAATCGTCGTCTGCGTAGTCGGGTAGGACGTGCACAGAGCGCCTTTGTCAACAGAATGTGTCAATTTTCCTTGGGGAAATGATGTGACAAGTAATGGAGATGATATGGAGAATTCCTGACTGCAATAAAACTGATTCTGAGTATAGAAAAGAATAGAATAGAATTACGAATTTAATTCGTTTAAAGAGGTCGATAGAATTCTTAAGTGTTCGAAGTCCGAATAATTGTTTCCTTTCAGAAATAATTAGAGAATGAATGATTTCATCACTAGAACCTGAACAAAACACGTTTGTTTTAATAAAGTTAAACGTTTGGTTGCGTTCGCCCGATGACTAAAGTATTCTAGAGTATTCGTAGACTGAGAATTACTCTTCTTCATCCGCCCATAGAAGGACGTTAAGTGGACATGTCTGCGTTGTGTTGCGGTTTGCAGTATAACTGTTATATTTGCGCTCTTCGGTCCAACGACATTTTTTAGTACCGGGTTGTCTTCCCTCTTCGATCCCTGCTCATTTGGCCAGACTAGACAGGCTAGTCTGTTACTAAAGGCACCACGGAGAGGTGGAGCAGGGTCTGGAGGGTTTTGGTTCACCGATCCTGGCGCAAGCCATCAGCTGTGGGTCGCTGACAACTTCCAGCTCTGGTGCTGGGAGGCGCGCCTTCGCCTCCAAGTTAAACGTTTAATGTAATGATAATAAAAACAAATATCCGAATAAATAATTTAAATCATGATATCAATAAATAAAATACATCGACACTTATTAGAAAATGACAATTACACAACTGTAACTTAATGAAGAGGGCAGGTGTCCTGCATGAATGGTGGAGAGGAAGGGAAAGGTTGCTCTTATGAAAATGAAATTTCCTTCCATAAACACATATGGTTTTTTTTCCTCCCGTTCGCCAGCTTTGACCTCTGACGAAGTCCCTAGAGACTAGGAACTGAATTTTGCGTGTTAATCCATTTTTCCCTGGCAGCCGTGTGCACAGGGGTCCCTCGCCGCACAGGCAGATAAACTCCGACTTCGGAGGTACTCATATTTTTTTCCCGTCGATGAACAAATGACGTTTCAAGCCGAGCCTTGCTGTTAAGACTAGGGACCAGGGTGGTCGCCGCAGAGAGAAATCATAAATCAAAATCCCAAACGGTGTAGCCGGGATTTGAACCCACAAACTCTCTGCCTCGAGGCTGGCGTCTTGCCTCGAGACCAACCAACACACCAAGTGATTATACTTCTGATGATCTCTCTCTCTCTCTCTCTCTCTCTCTCTCTCACTGTTTCTCTCACCTGTCTGCCTCTTAGCACTACTGGTTGCTGGCATACTTTTATAATTACTAGATCTTTCATTCTTATATCACTTTAATGCTTCACTATAAGTTCCCTTTTCACCTCAGTCGTCGATACTACAATCTTCCTCTTAGGCTTCGTCGCTTCCCCAGTCTTCTAGAATGATGTAGTTGCTAGATAATGGTTATGTATAACCAAACACACACACAATAAACAGAAAATGCTCAGAGTAGTTGCTCAAGAAATGACTTGGGTGAATAATGGAAGGTATTTTCAAGATGGCATTTTTCAATGCACCTGTGCAATCGCTGTTCGAACTTAGAAGCATCGTTTGACCTCTGATCACAATTCTCTGGAAGTTAGCATTTGATCTCTGGAACGTTCGAAGTTCTGGTCATTTGAAGTCCGAGACTCCACTGCAATAGATACAATTTGCAATATATTACACAAAATATAATAAAGAAGTATATACAACATATAACAGTCAAAATATAAAAAAATACATAAATGTAACAGACACAATTACAAGCAGACACAATATAACAACCGAAGTTAGAAACAAAATAATAGACATCGTTGATCATTTAGATCAAGACTTATTAGAGAGGATAGAAATTACTGCACTGAGGGAAATCCCGAAGGTAAAGGATCTTTTTAACGAGATTATAAGAATGATTGCTAATGGTTTCATTTGTTTGTTGTTATCATACATCACGTATTACTCTCCTTACTATTCAACTGCTGTGAGTCGAGAAAAACCAGATCTACAGGAATCATTGTAAGTTTCCATCCACTATTAATTCTGTTATTCATTGACAATCTTGAATGGGACACATTTTTTTTCTGAAAAAGTAAATAAATGTAGAACCGTGAAAATGCTTCAAAACAAAATAAGAACATAACTAAAATAGCAACAATGAATCTTTATTGTGTAAGTAATGATGAAGGATAATTAATTTGTTCTTTTGCATTTTGTAGACTCTAAGTTTTGGATGCATGTGATTTTTTTTTCCCGATTGCAAAAAAAAAAAATGTTTTCTTGTATAATTTATGTTTGACTCTCCTTGGAGATTTACCTCAAATTTTAATTATATTAATTTTTTAAAGTGTTCTTTGTCTTAATGTAGTAAGTGGGAGGACTGGGTAGTCTAGAGGTAAGACGTCGGAAATTTTTTGTTTTCTATCCGTGATTTCCTCGAGGCTTTACCCTCCTTTGATCTCTGAGTGGTGAGGTCCGATGTCAATTTTTTTTTTTTAGATAACAGAGAAAAGGAGAAGGTAAAGTACGAGACTTGAATTGGCGTCTTAGCACGCGAGTTTCCACCCATATGTGCTCGGCCTCCTATCCAGAAGTGTTCGAAGACTTCTGAATAGTGTCGCTTCAAACATCGAAACTCACGATGCGAGGCGGCGTTCCTCACCTTCCTAGAGTACTACCCTGGAACCCATTTCTGTCAGCGGCTGGGTCGACCGCGGTGATATTTTTTTTCCAACCAGGAATACAACCCACACTGCTTCCAGCGGGAATCGAACACGGGTTGTCCGAACGTCGGTAGCCCGACGGGTGGTTTTCCCAACTAGGTTACCTAGGCCCCCTAGATAAATATGAGACTCTGCATGAACTCGCGCACGTTAAAGATCTCTTGGTAGTCAAAGGTCGAAAAGAGTAGGCCAAATATTGCTGTTGCTAGGGAACAATTATTAAACAAATATCTACCCATGCTGAAGATGGATATGTCTGGCTATGTCTGGCTGAGAGGTGGAGGTGTTGCGGCATCGCCGTAGACTAGCGACACAAAGCACCCACGGCCACTTAACGGGTAAACATAAAGAAGAAAAAGGTAATAGATTTAAGAAATCTAATACTTGTACAACCTTATCCAGTACTGGCACAACCTTATCCATTACTTACACAATCTTATCCAATACTTGCACAACTTTATCCAGTACTTGCACAACCTTATCCAGTACGTGCACAGCCTTTTTCAGTACCTGCATAAATTTTCGTGTAACTAACCTTACACTAGCTCAGTGGTTAGAGAAATAGACTACAAAGGACAATAAGTTCGATCGAGTTCGATCCTGATCGACGGCTTCTGGGTTCACTCATCCTTAAATGGGTACCGGATTTTTTTTATCCTGGAAAGTAAAGAGGCACAAACGTAATACCGACCACATTACCAGAAAAAATCATATGCCGAAGGTCTGTAAAAATAATGGTCACTAGCACCTTTCTTCCTATACGTTACTTGGGTTGACGGGAGTTCTACTTCACGTTTTTTTTTTTTTTACTTCACACTACTCCTAATTACGTTATAAGAACATACGACAATCTCAAACCGGTAAATATCAATTATTTATAGGATAAATCTGGTCGGTATTAGTGGCGGATGATTTCAAGGCTCGCTGTCGTGACTAAGGCAACGCTACAAACAACAGACAAGTAAATAATTTGAACCAGTAGCTATTAAATATCAGTCTCACCGTCGTGAATGATAGTGGCCCGACAGAATGAATTACCCGACCTGAAAATACAGACGGTGTCATCGACCTGGCTTTCATCTCAATACTAATCGAGTTCTCTCCTCGTGTTGGTGTGTCTTAGTGGGGCACGACAGTGATGACCTGTCATGTGTGGTATTAAAAGGATATGAATAAAATATATTCTATTTTCATTTATATTATATATGCTATAAGCGGCAAAAAATAAAATGATGCCCACACTTTAGGTTCACGAAACATCCATCCTGACAACCAAGGTAGGTATAAAGCGCAGACTTTCGTTGGTACCGACAAATGCAGGAATATTCTCTAATGTGAGCAAGGCACAAAGGGGGCGGTAGTTGTTGCTGTTGGTCTCAATGATGTAAACAACAGAGTTGGTCTCAATGATGTATACAACAGTGTTGGTTTCAGTAGGAGCCCAGTGTGTGTTTTTGTAGATGTTAGGATTGACTTCAGGCCTTTGAAGATAATTCTAAACGTCATTAAAAGATGTTGGCGCTGTTGTGTGATTGAAAAAATGAGATTCATCAACAGTTAGAGTTTACTTTAGTCGACGGAACATCCTTATATCGAACATGCCCATAAGTGCTCATATCTCATCCTCAGTATGCCCCCCCCCCCCAGTGTATGGAGACTGACGACTGCAGTTCTGTGTTGATTTGCCATTCTTCTGTGTCTCTCCGAGTAACTCTATTTCCTGGTTTCCCCGGTTTTGACCTGATATTAGCGCAGTCAGGATTTGACCCCAGATTCATGATCATTCTTTGAATCACTGGCTCGCCCTGCTTTCCTTTGGGCATACAGAATGTCATCCTAGACCATTGGACGTCCGCTTTCTACGGCAGTCGTTTCAGCAAGTCTTTCACTTCGTTTACTTTAACGCCCGAGTTCCTATCCAGAAAAAGTAAACAAATTCTAGTCAGTTTCCAGGTCTCTTTTGACTTAACCCCCCCCCCCCACACACACACACCCAACCCACCCCACTGCCTACGAGCCCAACCCTCTTTGGTTTTCTTCAGCATGTTCATCGAGTCACTCAGAAGATGTAAGTAAAGTAAAGAGCCCCCGTCACGCCAAGTGGCGTATAGGAAATATGGTGTTAGTGACCATAAATTTTACAGACCTTCAGCGCATGATTTTTGGGGTAATGTGGTCGGTATTACGCCCGTGCTACTTTACTTTCCCAGAAATAAATCTGGTACCAATTTAAGGCTGGGTGAACCCGGAAGCTGTCGGTTGGAATCGACCCTACCCCTTGTCCTTTGTAGTCCAGTTCACTAACCACTGAGCTATCGCGGCTCCCCAAAAAGTATACAACACTTGGTGTTCCCAAGCGGTCACCCATCTAAGTACTAACCACGTTCGACGTTGCTTGACGTCGGTGATCGGACGAGAACCGGTATTTTCAACGTGGTATGGCCGTAGACACTCAGAAGATTTACTTAAGTAAAAGGTTGCGTTTCTAGCCAGACCAGTGCCTTAGCTTATGCCATAATTTCCATGGTCAAACTACTTATTTTATAAGAATCAGTTTCATTGCAGTTGAGGCATCCCCATACCCGCTCAACCGCCCGTCCCAGAATTTCTGGAAGCATATGCAAACTGATTGTTCCTGTAAGGTGTGATTATTATAAATGCATCTGCTTTACTCACTAAGTATACCGGATCGACAAGATCCTTTTTCCACATTTAGACTCTTCATTCTCTCAATATATACACGATTGTTCCACCCATTTACCTCCTCTTCTCTTAATGAATGAAGAACAAAGTTGACGATGTCTTCTTTGTCCAGAGTAAGACCGTACTCAGTGCCAGAAATTTCAACGAGCTTATTGGATATTCCATTGCCGTGTACCCCAGCGTGCCCTGGACAGTACACCCAGGTTAACGCGTTCAGTTTAGAGCCATTCAAGAGCTGCATCCACCATTCCAGTCACAGATACAGTCTGTCAATCTTCTGTAACATACTTTGCGAATCAGTTATCAAGACTGCATGATCCACATTCTGTGTAAACAACCATGTTACCGCCGCCGCTGTTGCTTCTATTTTTATCTCACCATGGACACAGTAATGATACCTTTGCCAGATTCCCTAGCCACTTCTCTGCCATGTTGGTATGCCACAAAGAGCTGTCCGCGGGATACAGAACCATCTGGTTAGATGAATGGATCGTAGGTGATGACACTTTTTCTATGGATTCCTTTTTACGTCCTCAGTAGCTCCATAAGCCGAGTTGCGACACTCCCTTCCGAGCTGAATCATTACTTTGGTTAGCCTATTTATCTCCCCTATACTTCTATCCAATCCTTGCCAGCTGTAATCTCATTCAGACCACACACTTTCCTTATGTACTCATCCACCTCGGCCAGGACTTTCCACGCCTGAGGCGCCAGCCCTTGGTCGTATCCAATTCTGAATGTGAGGGATGATTTATGTTCCATTCCAAGTTCAGCTAAGCCTGTACCTGAGCAGATCTATTCCGCACTCTAATGCTCATAAGTCAAGTAAGCAACTCAATGAACAGATAGGTGTATCTCTGGTGCATCCGAGAAATACTGGTAGGCCCTAGTTCTGAACCCTTTCTGATCTTGCGATCTGAGTTGACGAGAGAGTGAGCATATACAAACCATAATCCAGTACTGAGAGCACCACAGCCTGCATGAGCGAGAATAGTAACGGCTGCTGGAGGTTCGCCCTGGCCATGATCTTGCGATCTGAGTTGACGAGAGAGTGAGCATATCCAAACCATAATCCAGTACTGAGAGCACCACAGCCTGCATGAGCGAGAACAGTAACGGTTGCTGGAGGTTCGCCCTGGCCATGATCTTGATCGCGCTGACACCTCTCTTTGTCTTTTGAATGACATTGCTCACGTGCTGATTGAAGGAAAGTGACCTATCAAATACAATTCCCAAATACTTAATAGTCGGACTCCGTACGATGGTTGCGTCATTGCAGTTTGTGATTGGGGGGGGGGGGGGGGGGAGTCTTTAACTATGAGAAATATAAAATATAGGAAACTACTTGAAGTTACAACTGAAACTCCGCTTTTCTCCTTTACTGTTCTTTCTTTTAACTGGGTCTTGAAAGCTCCGAGTATGGAGAACAACAGACCCAGCAGAGGTTTTTTTTTCATTTACCTTAACGAGTAGTAGTCAAGCTATAGATGGTCTATTTAATTATAGACGTAGGTAACAGTAGACAGAAATATTATCGGTCATCTCATCTCTAATTTGTATTAAAGTAATAAACCCTGACACTTCTTAACGACAGTAATTGTTATTAGAATATCTTCATATTCACTTTCGATGTCATTTTGTTTCCTGACGCGTAAAACGTAATATTTAACAAAAAAGAACAGAAATTGCCCTAGAACTATACATTTGGTGTGTCAAACTTTTATTTAATTCATTACTTTTTCCTTCTTTAAATTCTAAATAAAAAAAAAATTCCTTAACATTCTCCGATCCAGAAAAACAAAATGACCTTTCCCTGGCCTTCATTGAAATCCGTTTTCTTTTATTGATTGTCCATAATTAGTTTCCATATGACGGGGTTGTGTCTAACACTAAAACAACACGTTTTTTCCTAATTCTATTGACAAGGACTTTTCGCCCAGGTTGACGTGAATTTTCAGGAAGGCAACATTTGTCAGAGGTATTCCCTTCCGATATATAAGGCGCATATCTTTAAAGAGAGTATCATTGGATAGTTTTGTTTATGTGGGTTAAGATATATATATATATATATATATATGACATATATATATATATATGGGTTGTACAAGGTTGGTAAAGATATATATATATATATATATATATATATATATATATATATATACACACGTGTTGTTCAAAGTGGGTAAAGATATAAATATGGGCTGTTCAAATGGGTTAAGATATAAATATGGGCTGTTGAAGGTGGGTAAAGATATAATATATATATATATATATATACGCGCTGTTCAAGGTAGGTAAAGATATAAATATATATATACGCACTGTTCAAGGTAGGTAAAGATATAAATATATATATATACGCGCTGTCCAAGGTAGGTAAAGATATAAATATATATATACGCGCTGTTCAAGGTAGGTAAAGATATAAATATATATATACGCGCTGTTCAAGGTAGGTAAAGATATAAATATATATATATACGCGCTGTTCAAGGTAGGTAAAGAGATATATATATATACGAGTTGTTCAAGGTGGGTAAATATATATATATATATATATATATATATATATATATATATATATATACAGGATGTTCAAGGATGACGTAGACTTTCTAAAGAAAAGTTAAGCAATACAACACTGTCATTTTTATTTATGTAGTTCCCGTGAACTGTGTCCACGAGCCATTGCCACCATTGTGGCAACCCCCTGATTCTTTTTAATAGAAAGGGTTGGTATGTTATCGTAGGCAGTAAATGACATTGTTCTGCAGTGCTTCATCTCTCGTGAATGTCTTCCTTCTCAGATACTCTACGGCAGGTCTGAGACAGTATGGTGAATGGGATAAAACATCCCATGGCATTCGGGCCAGAGTTGATGTGAAGTTGGCCTTGTTGGGGCACGCATTGTCATGGATAAGAAAGACATTCCCAGAAAACATATCAGATAGTTTCTTGCGAATGGAATTTCGTAAGATACCAGTCAACTTCTTCTTCTTCTTTCCTTCCGCATCTGCCTTTCAGCGTCGAGGGGAGATATAATTTGTGGTCTTTTGCTCTTCTGTTCGCTTCTGCTGCTGTTATGTTTCCATCCATCTTTTTCGTGGTCTACCATTGGGTCTGGTGTTCTCTAAACGTTTATTGAGGGCTTATTGTGTTGTGTTTTGATCTTTCTGCCTTGTCACGTGGCCAAACCATTTTATATGTTTCTTTTTATATTAAATGACGGGGATTATTCATAGCTTTTTTCTCAGTTCTTTATTTCTGACCTTGTCTCTCAGTCTGTTTCCTGTCATTCGTCTAACATATATCATCTCCGTAGAGGTTATTTTTCTTATTGTTCTTGCATCTAGGGTCCAGGACTAACATCCTTAGGATGAAGATTATATTGTAGTGTGCCCGTTTTACCAGTCAACAATGTGCAGTAATACGTGGCATTAATTATCACCCCGTTTTCTAGGAAATCCACATGGATAACATAGTTCGTGTCTTAGAATACAGTTTTCATAGTCTTTCCAGGAAGAGGGCAGTGTTGTTTTCTTGAGCGAAGGGGAAAGATGTGTTGCCACTCCATGTCGCTTCTTTAAATTTCTGGTGCAACCATGTTTCATCAACGTGACTGGTAGCAAAAGGTGATCGTCTCAGCTCGACACTGGTGCAGGAACAATTCACAGATCGCGCGAGTCGTATCCACTGATTAGTCGTCATCTGTCAGGGAACACATCTTACACAGACTTTGCTGAAGTGAAAATACTCGTGATTGATTGTCTGAACACTGCCGACACTGCTCGTGGATGATTGTCTGAATAATGCCGACACTGCTCGTGATTGATTGTCTGAACACTGCCGACATTACACATCAATGATTGACTGAACACTGCAAACACTGACATCCACCTCGATTGTCATGTCCCACGCTGTTCCTCGCCAGGTCTGTAGAATTATAAGCTATTGCGATAACAACACGTGCGATATTGTGCGACAGAGATCGGTGTGATATTGAGTGACAGAGTTCGGTGTGATATTGTGTGACAGAGGTCGGTGTGATATTGTGTGACAGAGGTCGGTGTGATATTCTGCGACAGCAGTCGGTGCCATATTGTGTGACATGAGTCGGTGTGACATTGTGTGACATGAGTCGGTGTGATATTGTGTGACATGAGTCGGTGTGATATTGTGTGACAGAGGTCGGTGTGATATTCTGCGACAGCAGTCGGTGCCATATTGTGTGACATGAGTCGGTGTGATATTGTGTGACAGAGGTCGGTGTGATATTCTGCGACAGCAGTCGGTGCCATATTGTGTGACAGCAGTCGGTGTGATATTGTGTGACAGCAATCAGTGCGATATTGTGTGACAGCAGTCTGTGCCGTATTGTGTGACAGCAGTCTGTGCCGTATTGTGTGACAGTAGTCGATACAATATGGCGTGACAACAGACGTTGCCATATTGCATAACTGCGGTCAAGTTGCATGTCCACGCGCTTTTTTTGTCACCGGTTTCTGCCTTTCCCTAAACCACAGCTCTGGACAGTGACATATAATCTAAAGATGTAAATATATTTAAGTTAAAGAAAGCATCAGTAAAGTCAAAGCTGGTACCTTTTTTAAACACTATATCAAGTATTGTACGGTGATAACCATTGAAGTCTTCTCTTAAATATATATTTTTTTCTATTAACTTCCCGAAGCTAGTAGTGTGCATACAGTAGCGTTCCTCACTGTTTATTGTATTCTCACCATTCATAAAAATAATCATGTCCATAAATGTGGCGTCACGTTATCATATAGTTTGACGTCTAATGGTTAACTATAACCGTTTTATAATAGTGCTCATGTGTTAATAATCGCTTTCTTATTTTTAAAGACACTGTTTGTTAAGCATGATTTTTATTTCTGTGTTTATGATTGTTTTTTGTCAATAATTGATATGATGATTGTTTGTACACATTGATAGAAAAAGAAATAGAAGAATAGACAAACAGAAGGAGAAACAAACAAACAGAAGGAAAAATAAATAGAGAGATAAAGAAAGAGAAGGATAAATAAACAGACAAACAAACAGAATGATAAACAGACAGATAAACAAACAGAAGGATAAACAAACAGAAGAATAAACTAAGAGACACAGCAACAAACATAAGAATAAACAAATAAACAGATAAACAAACAGAAGGATAAACAGACAAAGCAACAAACATAAGAATAAACAAACAGACAGATAAACAAACAGAAGGATAAACAGACAGATAAACAAACAGAAGAATAAACTAAGAGACACATCAACAAACATAAGAATAAACAAATAAACAGATAAACAAACAGAATGATAAACAGACAAAGCAACAAACATAAGAATAAACAAACAGACAGATAAACAAACAGAAGGATTAATAAGCAGAAACGAAATAATATGTAATCTATTATTCTTGTCTCAATGAAGCCATTATCTCTGAAAGTGGTTGTACATCTGCGAATAAACAGAGGATACGAGCGAGTTTTGGAAAGCGCAATTTCCATGGGACTCAGAGAGTTAGGGTCGTTGACAAGAATCATAATCCCCAGCGGCAAGTTGGTGATACTTAAAGGAGATAAGCCCAGGGATATATTGCAGGTAAGAAACGTGACTGTATAATTTTAGATACTTTTTAATAATCATTGAATTATAGTAGATAACAATAAGCAATTATTACTAAAATTTTTACTTTTTACCTTTGAAAGACGGAGCTTACTACAATGATACCATCATTATCATCAAGTACCGGGCCTATTGGCGTAGGTGATCATGTCTCTCCACAACTTTCGATCTCGGCAGCTATTTATCATTTCTGTTGTTGACCTTCTGCCAAGCCATTCTCTTAAGCTGTCTGGTATTTTTTCTCTATGCTTCCCTCTATCTCTTCGTCCCTCAATTTTTTCCAGTTGTTACAAAATACTCCATTTGTTCTCTTCTCATTACATGGCCAAAAAAATGATGATTGTTTCTTCCTAATATTGGAAATTAATTCTCTTTTTGCTTTGACCTCTCTCATAACATTTTCATTACTCTTCTTTGCTGTCCATGGTACTCTCAACATTCTTCTGTAAAACCACATTTCTACAGACTCCAGTGATTTTCTTTTCTGTTGTCCTATTGTCCATGATTCGCATCTATATGTTAAGACTGGCTCTACATAATATTTAAGAACTCTTTTTCTTGTTTCTATTGTCAAAAATGGATTGCATAATATCTTCCTCATTTTTTGGAAAGCTGATTTTGCCTGAGCCATTCTGCATCTTACCTCTTTTGTACATCTTCCGTCTGAGGTTAACAAAGTTCCCAAATATTTAAATTCATTTACCTGTTTTAATATTGTTCCACTTGTCTTTATTTTGCACTGAGGTGATGTCTTTTTCTTTGTTGTTACCATTACCTCTGTCTTTTTGCTATTAAGGCTGAGTCCTTTATTTTTGCTTTCTTTCACTATAATGTCTAACATTTCTTGTAACTCATTTTCACTCTTAGCGATTAAGACTGTATCATCAGCATACCTTAGATTATTTATATTATGACCTTCAATTGTTATTCCAGGAATGTCCCTTATAGATCTTAAAATAATCTCTCTCTATATATTAAACAAATCTGGTGACAGCACACAACCTTGTTTAACACCCTGTTTTATTTGTTGAAACATTACCAATTGGTTTCCAGTTCTTATGGCTGCTGTTTGTTGCCAGTACATGTTCATTATTATTCTTAGAATGATAAGTAAAAAAGTAAAAGTAAAGTACCCCCGTCACGCCAAGTGGCGTATAGGGAAATATGGTGTTAGTGACCCTATATTTTACAGACCTTCAGCACATGATTTTTGGGGTAATGTGGTCGGTATTACGCCCGTGCTGTTTTACTTTCCCAGAAAAAATCCGGTACCCATTTAAGGCTGGGTGAACCCGGAGCCGTCGGTTGGGATCGAACCCTACCCCTTGTCCGTAGTAGTCCAGTTCACTAACCACTGAGCTATCGCGGCTCCCACTAATTTTTAGGGAATTAGTAAAACCCAGGTGTCCTCGCCAGGGTACGAACCCCGGCTGTTGCCGTGGTAAGCCAACCGCCTATCGATTGCGCTAACCGGACACCCTAGAATGATAAGTAGTGTAAAAAAATGTGTACATATAGAAAATGTGACAATTTTTGTGGATTTTAAATGAAGAGAATAAACTAAACTTTTTGTAACTTTGCATAAATGAAACAAATGAAACTTTATTGGTTTTTCATGAATTGAACAAATGAAACTTTATGTGACTTTCTTTTCAATGTGAATAGAAGATGCTTTTTGTTTTTATTGCGTACAGATTATATTCTCATCTCATTAAATATTTATTATCTATTTTACCATGCTATCACAATGATAGGATGATACTACTCAAAATGGAGGCAAAACCATTCGGCATAGCAATAATACAGAAATACTAAAGACTATACAGATTAACAAGGGAGCCGCGATAGCTCAGTGGTTAGTGAACTGGACTACAAAGGACAAGAGGTAGGGTTCGATCCCAACCGACGGCTTCTGGGTTCACCCAGCCTTTAATGGGTACCGGATTTTTTTCTGGGAAAGTAAAGCGGCACGGGCGTAATACCGACCACATTACCCCAAAAATCACGTGCCGAAGGTCTGTAAAATTTATGGTCACTAACACCATATTCCCTATACGCCACTTGGCGTGACGAGGGTACTTTACTTTTTATACAGATTAACAAATAGAAGCATACTATAGAGATCGAAATAGGTCAAGGTAAAGTCCGAGGCTTGAACCGGCGTCGTAGCACGCGAGTTTGCACCCACATGTGCTCGGCCGCCTATCCAGAAATGTTCGGAGATTTCTGGATAGTGTTGCTTCAAGCATTGAAACACACGATGCGAGGCGACATTCTTCACCTTCCCAAGGTAATACCCTGGCACCCATTTCTGCCAACGGCTGGGTTGACCGTGGGGGTATTTTTTTTTCCAACCACAAGTGCAACTCACACATCTCCCAGCAGGAATCGAACACAGGTTGTCCGAACGTTGGTAGTCAAGTCGGGTGGTTTTCCCAACTAGGCTACCAAGGACCCCATAAATCTAAATATAGATATATATAGTTATGAAGCAGGTGAAATCTTCAGACATCTTGATTTAATGGTTTATAGAGGAATTCGAAAGTAGGAAAAGGTAGATATTATAGGAAATCATAGTTTAGGAAAAATAAATGAAAGATGAGAAAGATTAGTACGATTGTGTGAAGAAAACAGGCTGATAATATGTAACGACAACCTTGAGCAAGAGAAAAGGAAGCTATAGCCATGGGAAAGACATGGAGATAGAAGAGGAATCAAATAGATTACATACAGATACAAGATAGGTAGCAGCGTAAAAAAAAGTCAAAACCTGTCCAGGAGCAGATATTAACTCAGATCACAATCATGTAATGATTAAAATGAAAAATAAACTAAAGAAGAAACAAACAAAAGGTTAATTCATCAACAATACCACTAGACATAACAGCTTTAAATCAAAAAGATGTTAAAGATACTTATATAATACAAGTGAAGAACACATATCAGAAGCTGATAGATGAAGGGATTGGGCAATACAAAAAAGAAAATCCTGATGCAATGTTGCAACTAAATGGAAATGCATAAAGAAAAGCATACAGTAACTTGCAACATCTTACTCAAAAAGGAAAAGAACACAAAACAAAAATAGATAGCTGAAGCAATCTTGGGGAAAAAAAACTGAAGAAGGAAGACAAGCGAAGAACACTAAACAACATAACAAAATAGATAGTGAAATACGCAAAATGTGCAAAAAGGCAAAAGAAGACTGGCTCAGCCAAAGATGTCTATAAATCGAAATTATGGAAAATAAACAAGATTTAAGAGGAATGCACGAAGAAATAAAGAGAATGTCTAGTAAAAATAAAAAAAAGCCACAGAAAGTGGATGTATTGCAAACAAAAAAGGAAAAATGCTAAAAGGCAACAAAGATATAAGCAATATATAGCAGGAACAAATAACTTAATTACATTATGACGAAATGGTAGAAACCAATTACAAAATGTACGTCAGGCTATAAAATCTTAAAATATGAAGTGGAAGCTATACAAACAATGAAAATGGCAAAAAGCTGCAGGAGCTGACAACATACAGATAGAGATGATAAAGGCACTACAAGACTGTGGCATTGAAGTGATCACAGACATATGCAACGACATATACTATACAGGATACATACGAAATGAACTAAAATCATGAACTTTCATTGCATTGCCTAAAAAGAGTGCCGTTGAATTCAGTGATTTTAGAACAATAAGCCTTCTGAGTCTGATAACACAAATCTTGCTAAAAGTTATACAAGCAAGGATTCAGAATAAAATCAATATGGAATTTTAAGAACAACAATTTGGATTTAGGAAACATAGTGGGGCAAAAGAAGCTATATTCTGCATGAGGAAATTAATCGAAAAGTACACATAAGTAAACAAACCAATATATGCCTACTTCATAGACTACACCAAAGCTTTTGATAGAATACACCATAAACAACTTATAGACTGCCTAAAAGACATACATCTAGATGACATGGACACACGACTAATATGTATTTTTATACTTGGAACAAACAGCAATAATTATAGAAGAATAAGAAGAATTGAATGGAAAGAAAAGAAAACAAACACTGAAATCTTAAAGCAATTAAAAAATGAAAAAAAGACAACTAAACACATTTCAAACAAGACAAATGAGATTGTTGGGGCATGTTAAAAAGATACAGCAGCCTACTAAAAGTAATCTCGAAAGGAAAATACAATGTTAAAGATTCAGAGGCAGACCAAGACTAACATGGACGAGTAACATCGGAGGATGGACAAGTCAGCCTATGACAACCAGTACTACGAAAGCAAGAGACAGAACGGAATGACGCTCCGCGATAGTCAACTTTCGTTGCGGAGACGGCAATATATGATGATGATATCACAGGAAGAAGAGAACATTCTTATCTTGTAGCAAGCACACGGTTATAATCGAAATACCGAATGTGCCTATTCGTTATCATACAAGACATATTCTGATCTTAATCTAAACATTTTCTGTCATCGAGAAAAAAATCTTAGATAATTATTAATATCCTTAATTATGATGTTTAATCTATTGATGTTAAAATGTGGAAATATAGAGTCTATGTTAATAATTAATCCCTTTGTAACATTCATTTTCTAAATATAATACTGGATTTTGGGCCCATTGTCTTACTTAGTGTAACTCTTATATCATGTGTATCATCAATATAATGAGAGACGGTGAGAGAGTCTGAGGCAGAGTGAGGGGAGATTGTAAATTACGAGTATAACTATCAAAAGAAACTGGTAACAATATTGAAATAAATAAACATTAAAAGCAAGATCATTTCTATTTAAGGATGTAGAAACCTAAAAGAGAGGGCGTGTTATATATTTTAACAGCTGGTCTTTATTCAAAACTGTTCGCATTACAACAAGATCAACTCTCACGCTTTTGATTGCCTGCAATGGAAGGGCATTTGGAGGAGCAAATGGGTGATTGGCATCCAGTGCACTTTCTTTGTTGAGAGGCTCCCTTCACATGGGAGCTTCATTCAGACCGTCTTCATTTCCATTAATTTACGCATGAATTCTGTAGACGCCTTGAAAATAATGCAGCCCTTTCAGATTTATTGAAATCTTTCAGCATTGGCCTAGGATTGTTTGTAGAAGATATAAAGGTCTTGGTTGAGTGAGAAGACAAACTTCCTTTGTTTCATTGAGAGGACAGATTGACTATAGTGAATTAGAAAGTAGGAAGATTATGGGGAACTAGTATGTAAGCAGATTATGGTGAAGTAGAATGTAAGAAGATTATGGTGAATTATAATATAAGTAGGTAATGGTGTACTAGAATGTAAGCAGATAATGGTGAATTATAATATAAGTAGGTAATGGTGAACTAGAATGTAAGGTGATTATGGTGAACTAGAATGTAAGGTGATTATGGTGAACTAGAATGTAAGGTGATTATGGTGAACTAGAATGTAAGGTGATTATGGTGAACTAGAATGTAAGGTGATTATGGTGAACTAGAATGTAAGCTGATTATGGTGAATTAGAAAGTAAGCAGTTTATGGTGAAGTAGAAAGATTGCAGATTATGGTGAAGTAGAAAGATTGCAGATTATGGTGAAGTAGAAAGATTGCAGATTATGGTGAAGTAGAAAGATTGCAGATTATGGTGAAGTAGAAAGATTGCAGATTATGGTGAAGTAGAAAGACGGCTGCTTATTGTGAAGTAGATCATAAGAGTTGATAACGCATAGTGGATTTAAATGTTATTCTATCAATTTCAGTGCATGAAAAACTTAATTCTTCTTCCTACTTAAACTGACTGTGGAACATAGGTCTTCAACAATCACTTTCCAATCGTTCTGTTTCTTGCCATTCTTTTAAACTTTCTTTTAATTCCATGTATTCCACATCATCTTCATCTCTGCTTGTTTTTTTCCAAGTATATTCGGGTTTTCCTCTTTGTTTTTTTTCCTGGGGATTCCAAAACAGGGCCTGTCGTGTAATACTCTCAGTTGGCTTCCGCAGTGTGTATCCTATCCAGAGCCGTCATCTTCGTTGTGTCTTTTTATCCTCTGTATTTGACTGGTACTTTCGCATAATTCTGCGATAGTGATTTTGTCCTGCCATTTCCATCATTTTTTTTCTGCGCAAGCATCCATTAATGAAGGTCTGTAGCTTCGTAATTGCCATTTTTGTTGTTCTCCATGTTTCACAGCCACATAGTGAGACTAACTTAACATTGGAGTCGACAATTTTTATTTGTATAAGGACACTGCCCAATACCAATTTGGATAATTTAAATGATAAAATAAATTATAATGAATCTTCTTCCTCTTCTTTCCTTCATCATTCCTTTCAGCGTCGAGGGGAGATATAATTTGCCGTCCTTCGCTCCTCTGTTCGCCTCTGCTACTGTTATGTTTCCTAGTGCTTCTAATATTCCATCGATCCATCTTTTTCGTGGTAGAACCTTGGGTCTGGTGTTCTCACTACGTTTGTTGAATGCTCGTTGTGTTGTGTTTTGATCTTTCTGCCTTGTCATGTGGCTAAACCAAACCATTTTATCTGTTGTTTCCTTATATATGCTATGGCGGGGGCTATTCATAGCTTTTTTCTCAGTTCTTCATTTCTGATATTATCTCTCAGACTGTTTCCTGTCATTCGTCTGACACATTTAATCTCAGTAGAGGTTATTTTCTTATTGTTCTTGTATCTAAGGTCCAGGTCTGGCATTGGTAGCACAACATTGGGATGAAGATTGTATTGTATAGTGCTCGTTTTGCCTCCAGAGTTATTTCCTTGTTGGACAATAGTGGTGATATCTGTCCAATGATTTGGCAAGCTTTGTTGTATCTTGATCTATATCTGCTGTTTGTGAATTATCCTTTGTCACTGAACTTCCTAGTTATTCGAACTCCACTACTTGTTTTAGTTGTCTGCCTTCTATAGTTATGTTGATGTTCTGTTTATTTTTGGCGAAATTCACTACTTCAGTTTTGTTGATGTTCATTTTCATATTGTATTTTGTGCCTGAGATGTTGAGTTTGTCTAAGTGTTCTTGTAGGTCTTCTATTGTTTCATGTATTAGTGCCTGATCGTCTGCAAGTAAAGGATAGTTCATCTCATCTATCTCTGATGGGTTTACTAACTTGCATATATATATATATATAGTCCATGTATGTAATAAACAGTAGGGGAGATAGTACGCGCCCCTGTCTTAGACCTGATCTAACTTCGAAGTGGTTTGTGTAGCCTGCTGCTGTTCTAATGCTGTTATAATGAATGCTGAAATCATTTTTTGTTTTATAAATATCATCAGCTTTACAGCAGCTTCGTATCTGTATGCAGCTTGATGGCTTTACCAATTTGTTTGTTTGATACCTTCCAGGCATTCTGTGAGGACATTCTAGAACCTAATACCACGGCTGTGTTTCACCTTGTGAATCCTTTCTTTCACACGAGGAGCTGGTCTTCCGCCCAATACGTGTCCAACCTGCTATCCACTCTTGATATGCCTATAATCACATGGGGTCCTGAATATATTGGGACTACAGACAAGGTAAGAATATGAGAATTTCACAATTATTTTTCACGGAATGAAAATTGTGCTTTTATGTTTGTGATTCTAGTCAACATCCCGCAGGCAACAGATATTGTCCCGGATGTAACAAACAAAGTCCCACAGATAATAAATTTGTTCGTAGGCAAAAGACGTTCACATTCATGCACTAGACATTGTCCTACAGACAATAAAGTTGTCCACCAGGTGTCTCGCAGACAATAGACATTGCCCTATAGACAATAAAGGTGTCCACCAGGTGTCTCGCAGACAATAGACATTGTCCTACAGACAATAAAGTTGTCCACCATGTGTCTCGCAGACAATAGACATTGTCCTACAGACAATAAAATTGTCCACCAGGTGTCTCGCAGACAATAGACATTGTCCTACAGACAATAAAATTGTCCACCAGGTGTCTCGCAGACAATAGACATTGTCCTACAGACAATAAAATTGTCCACCAGGTGTCTCGCAGACAATAGACATTGTCCTACAGAAATTAATGATTCACCACCAGGTGTCTCACAGGCACCTGGTGGTAGCCTTACAGACAATAAGATTCATCACCAGGTGTCTCACAGGCAATAGACATTATCCTACATACAATAAAGATTCACCACCAGTTGTCTCACAGGCCACAGACCTTTCTCTACAGACAATTGACGTTATTCTACAGGCAATAGACATTGTCCTACAAGCGGTATGCATTTTCCAACAAGGAGCAGACATTACCAACCAGACAATAGGTACTGTAATAAAAATTAAAAGGCCCTAGTCATCCCAATTTACTAATGAAATTGTCATTTATTTCTTGTCATTGTTATATCAATAATTCTACAATACATGTACCATTTCAGTCACATTTGACGAGGATTGCATATGAATCAGGGCAGGAATCGGTTCTTGAATCCGACGCCAATGTTATTGGTGATTTAAAAAAATATATTGGTGATCAACATACTAATTGTTGTCAACATGTCATATATGAAAACAGCGCAGTGGTGTCCAGGCGCATGTAACAGTCTGTAACTCATAATAACTGCTGGTCTTAAGAGTAAGCGAACTACAGCTGATGAAGAAAAAGCTGTGTGATCCTGAAAACACACCAAGTCCGGCAAGGTGATTAGTAATCGAAGAGGGAAAGCAAATATCGCCCCCCCCCCCAAAAAAAAAAATAAAATATATATATATATATTAACCTTCCAGAAACTACTAAACAGTGAAATTATCACTCTTTTCAGGGCGATAGAGAAGATGAAGTATAAGATGCAAACGTAAATGTCTGTCCTGTAGGATACACACGTGTTGAGATACTAAATATAGACTACTATATGTTATAGGTACTAGCAGTTTATAGAAATACATATAGTGTGTCGTGGAATGAAGATTCTGGCTATACATAAACAATGTGTAGAGTCACCGTTGTTATGGAAACGACACAAAATAAAATAACAGAGAGAAGAGGAAAGAAGTATCCAGCGTGACGTTTACGGCAATGTTTTTCGCTGAATGGCACGTCTATTTGGTAATATGGTCAGCATTACTACAGCGCTGTTTTAATTTCTCAGGAAACAATTTCTGGCATCCATTTCAGGCTCACTGATCCTGTTGTTGTTGTTGTTTTGAATACAGAACCCTGTGAACAGGCGCCCTTCGGCCCCAATTGAGTGATCTTTGAAGCCATCTATCAGGAATGAACCCGACCTTTTATAAACAGAAAGGCCCGTTCAATAACTTCTGGGATACAGCAACTCCTAGACTTAAAGTACTAGTGTTGTTAAGTGGTGGGAAAATGTGCAAATAATCCACGCTGGAGGAGCATGTTAGTTCTGGCTACCAATCCAGCAAAGAGAGAAAGAAATCTTGGCACACATCCTGACAGGGAAAAAAAAAACTCGTTAGTGTAGGAGTTAGGCTGCTTTCACTAGTAGAGACAACTCCCACTACAGGCAACTTCTGCCTTGTTGGAAAGTCCAGGTGAACCCAAAGCTGGAGAAATGGTCTCAAATAAATGGATGCTGCAGACAGAAGCATTGAACAGCAGAGTGGAAAACACAGTACATTACAATCCGCAAGATATGAATACGAAGAAGACGACTAATCAAACCATCATCATAAGGTATCATCCCTTTTGCGAAGGTAATTATGTCTCTCTTCACTCTACAACCTTCGGTTATGGTTATGGTTATTATAAGGCCCTGGTATCACTGCAAACGAATTAAAATCCATAATTGCTGAAGCACCCGTCCCAGTGGAATCATCCGAATTAACATCTCACTTAAAATCCAAACAGAGAAAGGCAATTGCAGTCCCCATCGTAGCAAACACAGCACACGTCAATAGACATAAGGCGTATTATAGCATCGACAGTGAACGCGTCTGAACTGTCCTTCGTCATACGATACCATCATTCATCGCAAGCAATCTGAATATAGAAACACCATCTGGATGAAACACACAGCTCACGGTGTGCACAGAGCACTACTCAGTAGCTCCGGCAGCAAGCTAGACTTGGAATATGAGGAAACTGCAATAAGGAACACTTTTCAGACTGCCTCAACAGTTCCCTGTCACCTATCCGCTATATTGACCTTAAGTCCAGCCAAGTCCAACAGCCTTCTATCTCTACAATTTTTTATCACTTATGTTAGTGACTTTCTAGCAGACCATTCCTTTAATCTGTATTGTATTTTTTCTCTTTGTTTCCCCTCGTTCTCCACTTCCCTAAATTGTTCCTGCTGCCACAATATACCTCAGCTGACCCGTCATTACATGGACAATTATGAAGATTGTTTCCTTCTGATGGTGACATTAATTTGTATTTTAGCTTTGACCTCTTTTAGAATGTTCTCGTTACTCTTTTAGCGACCCAGGTTATTAACATGTATATCACGTCTGTAGGCGAGTGATATCGTTTGTCTTTATTGACAGAAACAACGGTTATCCAGTAGTAAACTGAAACATTATCACTGTCTTTTAATTCTTAAGGCTTGTTGTTGTACTCTTAGTAAATTGGTTGAAATAAGGTACAACACATAAACTAATTTGATTAAATAAAGCAGGTCCGAAAAGATTAATCACTTAATATCGACGGCGAGGTTAACTTAGATACATAAATTAAAACGTCCAGTCAAAATCCAGGACAGAATTAAATGAAACAAATATCATAGATATTGTTTTTAATATTTACAATTTTTAAAACATGAAAGAAAGGAAAGTATTCATTGAGAAGCGGTTAGGAAATTTGGAATATAAGTTGTGATATGACATTGTTCATTTAACATAGACACTGTTAATTAAACCTTGTTTTCAAGTCTTGACACAATATCTTGATAAATTGTTGGTTTTCAATAGTTTTTATAAATCTAAGAGAGAAAAAAATGTCCGAAAAAATGGATAATGGAAATTAATATATGACATGAAATTCATCACACATGATTTTAAAAAATGGGTGGAACAATATGAAGGCTCGATACAAATAGTAAAATAATTATAATAAATTGAATTATCAAGTGCAAGAAAATATTGGGCCGATCTCATTGCTAGGTGTAGTTTTTAAGATAAAACATATTGTGTCATGATAATCCGACATCAAAAGAGAGAATAATTCCAAAGCAACAATTTAGAAAAAAATAGAGGTACATTTTTAAACATGAAAAAAAAAATCAAATAAAAAAAACAAACAAGGCTGATTAGTTTAAACTAAAGTATTTATTAATGTCTATACGTTCATACATATGATCATATTTCTACTACGGTGGTGTAAAGATTGAGTTTAATTCCAGCTTTCGTAACTTTATTAAACATATCTCTTCCTTCCTACTCTGTTTCAACATAACCAAATAAAATTGTGTTTACGCACAAATAACAGACACAAAACAGATGCCATTTAGACAAATTGACATTTTGAAATACATAATTGGAACCTCACTAGAAGCCGTACGTAGTGTTAGTGAATGGTACACACGCGAACGAATATTCTCAACGCAGAAGACGAAACGGGAAAGGAAATACGAATTTGAATTTACAAAGTCCTGAAACAATCAATGCAGAACTTTGGTGTTGTCATAGCAAGCAACGTTTTATGTTCTCTCCAATAAAACGAAGGGGAAACATAATATGTCTCCATTTGTCTGTCCAATTATCTCCCATGACATCTTGTGTACCTTGTCATCTTTGCTAAAGTATTTAGATCACAGCTGCTTTCTTTAAGTTAAAAGTGGTATTTTAGTTATAATCTTGGAAACGTTGCTGCATATTTAGTTGTACATTGAGTCTATAGTGTTCACTAAATGGTAAAAGTGTTATTTTATGGTAGTTCTTCAATTGGTAATGCTACACACAAACATAACGTTGTGAGAATACCAGACCCAATGGCCGATCACGAAAAAGATGGATGGATGGATGGAATATTAGAAGCAGCATAGGCGAACAGAAGAGCAAAAGACCGCAAATTATATCTTCCCTCGACGCCGAAAGGCAAACGGGGAAGGAAAGAAGAAGAAGACATACAAACTTGTAACATTTTTTTAGCTGAAGTACATGTTTATGTGTGAATAATATGTTAAAATAGCGCTTCAATGGATCGGACGGACATCATCAATGCCTTCCGAGATGTGGGAAGAGCACATAACTTCGACAAACACAGATCCATGTCACTTCTTCGGATGATGGAAATGGAAGTTAAGATGGGTACAGCCAGAAATGAGAAACTTAGTGGGCATGTAAGAAGACTTATCAACCAACATAGAACTGGAGTCGTCAGTCGCTGGACACTGCATGAATTGCTGAGAAGGGGATCTGGGCACTTATGGACATGTTCGGAGTGCAATGATGATGACCCGCAAATTACTCAATAACTCAATAACTTAGAACACTTAATGAGAATGTTTGTGCCCTGAACATTTAATGACAATTTTTGTATTTAGAACATATAATGACAATGTTTGTGCCCAGAACATTTAATGACAATTTTTGTATTTAGAACATATAATGACAATGTTTGTGCCCAGAACATTTAATGACGGTAACAATATTCCTGCTGACACGTACAGGTTCTGTTCCTGGGGTGTTTGCAACATTTTCCTGGTTTCCCTGAATCTCGTTGACAGGTGTTAGCAGACCCATCTTAGAGGGCCTGCAATGCTGAACTCTCCACATCAATAGGTTCCACCAATTTGGGAATAAAACCGAATATTAGCAACACTTTGTTTTCTCCGATAACCATCGGCTAGTTATGAATGACGTGTTCAGAAACTTTGCCTAATTTCCTAAAGAGCGTTTCTTGTACCTATTTTCAAGGGCTAGGCAAACTACGGAGCCCTGTTGGTCGGATAAAATATTTGCCACAGTTTACAATTGAATACGGGTCACAGAGTCATCATCATCAAGTACTCTGCCTGCTGGCGTTGGTGAGAATGTCTCTCCACAACTTTCGATCTCGATAGTTATTTATCATTTCTGTTGTTGACCTTCTGCCAAGCCATTCTCTTAAGCTGTCTGGTATCTTTTCTCTTTGCTTCCCTCTATCTCTTCGTCCCCCCCCCCCCCTTCCAAGCTTCCCAGTTCTCACAAAATATTCCAGCTGTTCCCTTCTTATTACATGGCCCAAATATGATGATTGTTTCTTCCTAATATTGGATAATAGCAATCTTTTTGCTTTGACCTCTTTCAGAACTTTTTTTTTTGTTCATTGCTCTTCTTAGCTGTCCATGGTATTCCCACAATTCTTCTGTAAAACCACATTTCTACAGCCTCTAATGATTTTCTTGTCTGTTGTTCCATTGTCCATGATTCACATCCATATGTTAAGACTGGTTCTACATACCTTTTATGAACTCTTTTCCTTGTTTCGATTGTCAAAAATGGATTGCACAGTATCTTTTCCTCATTGTTTGGAAAGTTACTTTTGCCTGAGCTGTTCTGCTCTAACTTCTCTTGTACGACTACCATCTGAGGTTAACATTGTTCCCAGATAATTAAATGCATTTACCTGTTTTAATACTGTTCCATTTGTCTTTATTGTGCATTGAGGTGAAGATTTTTTCTTTGTTGTTACCACTACTTCTGTCTGTTTACTATTAAGGCTGAGTCCTTTATTTTTGCTTTACTTCACTATAATGTCTAACAATTCTTATAATTCATTTTCACTCTTAGCGATTAAGACTGTATCATCAGTATAACTTAGATTATTTATATTATGACCTGAAACCTACATTATTTTGAGTTCAGTGCCTCAATAATAGGTGATTGTATGTTCATTAGAATATATCTTCTCTGATCCAGTGTATCCAATTTCACATAGCTCCAATAAATATAAACCCATCCTATTTGTTTCCTGTTAAATGTTTTCAAATTTTCATTTTTTGCATGCGTGTTCTTACATTCCAAGTACCTATATTCAGAATATGTTTTTTCTTTATCTTGCTTACAGTAGCCTGAGGACGATGGTGTATCACCTGTAGTGCATACTGTTCCCTACCAAACGGGGTATTCCATTGGAATCCCCATTAACGTTGTTGTGAATTATGCGAATAAGAACAGAGAATTGAAGCCTTTGAAATGTGGATATATAGAAGAATAGGTAGAATTGGATTGTAAGGAAAAAGAAAACAAATGATGAAGTCTTAAAACAACTAAAATGAAAATCAGCCTATGACAATCTGCTCCATCAAAGCAAGAGACAGAGCAGAATGGCGCTCAATAGTAGCCAACCTTCGTTGCGGAGATGGCACTCGATGATGATGAATTATGTAATTGTGGCGATCGATGATTATACAACAAATTTACGACGGTGGTTTTCTGTTGCCTCCGTCTGTTTGTTTACGGTTGGCTCCGCCGCCTTTGACTAAACAAATCTCACCCACAATGCAGTGGGGTTGTTTTACTTCAGGGTACCCTCCCGTAGCCTTTTGCTCTCTCGATAATACCTACAAGGCAGCAAGGCAGCCGCAGGTTGTACTGTTTACTGCATACAGAAGCAGGTAAAAATTACCCAACCTGACAACCGAGTTTTTAACGTAATGCCATGAGTTGATGCGGGCAGGATGCCCTTTCATTCATTGATGTGACAGGTCGTAATGACTTTCTTGACCTTCCCGACTATTACTGGAGAAGTTGGAGTACGTCTATCCCAGTCTATGCTGAGAAACTACTAGTCCAGCATAGAGGTAGTTAAATCCTAGGTCTTTTATATCAGTAACAACGACCACTACAGGGAACACAGCGATCCTAGCTTCTTTTTGTCAGCCTGATTTGACGCAAACTGTTACTAGGGGAGACCACGAGGAGGTAGAACTGCTAGTTCTTGGCCAGTTGACGGTGTTCCGACCCTGCTATTGCGATCACAGATCGCAGGCGCTTATGCTCCCCCAGCTACTTGGTAAACAGATGAAGGTACTAACTATTTGCCACAGTTTACAATTGAACTCGTGTCACTTGGTAAACAGATGAAGGTACTAACTATTTGCCACAGTTTACAATTGAACTCGTGTCACTTGGTAAACAGATGAAGGTACTAACTATTTGCCACAGTTTACAATTGAACTCGTGTCACTTGGTAAACAGATGAAGGTACTAACTATTTGCCACAGTTTACAATTGGACTCGTGTCACTTGGTAAACAGATGAAAGTACTAACTATTTGCCACAGTTTACAATTGAACTCGTGTCACTTGGTAAACAGATGAAAGTACTAACTATTTGCCACAGTTTACAATTGAACTCGTGTCACTTGGTAAGCAGATGAAAGTACTAACTATTTGCCACAGTTTACAATTGAACTCGTGTCACTTGGTAAACAGATGAAGGTACTAACTATTGCTAAGTTCTATCAAGTAAACGTCAACATATAATCACGTTTAATTAAGCCACTAATAGCTATCTGGATAAGCGTGTTAGAGAAGTATAAATAAACAGGAAAATAAATAAGCCAAACTGACAACAAACTATTAGAGAACCTCTAGTTGCTCTGTAGGCGCCACACATCCCAACACTATATCGACCCAGCCAATACTAATATTTATTTTATTCAGAGACAAACATTTTTGTTCACAATTCGTTCTGACAGTCGTGGATTGCCTCATTGTTTCTGCTTTAATTTTTGCTGGAAATGTCAATTAAAAAATATAGAGAAACAGGATTTTGTTGGCACGGCTGGAGCAATATTGTTGAAGTTAATAGCGATGCAAGAAAAAAGATAGCAGCGAACACTTTATATATGGACACATTAACGATGTGTCTCGACTTTACAGACTGCGGATTGATTGCGAGATTATTTAATTGGAGCGAACGAACAAGAAGAAAATATTTTACGACATCATCATCATCATCATGTACCGTACCGGTTGGCGTTGGCAATCATGTCCTTCCACAATCTTCTATCTACAGTGCATCGTATGAGTTCTGTTGTTGACTGTTTTCCATGCCATGACACCAAGCTATCCAGTATTTTCTATCTTTGTCGTCCACGATCTCTCTATCCTTTTATTTTGCCAATTGTAATCAAGTTTTCCAACTTTCCTATTCTCATGATGTGCCCACAAAATGTTGATTGCTTCTTTCTGATGTTTTTTAAGAGCTCCCTTTTTGTGTTGGCCTGTTTGAGAACTTTCTCATTGGTCTTTTTAGCTGTCCAGGGAACTTTCAACAGTCTTCTGAGAAATCCCATCTCTGGGGCCTCTAATCGTCTTTTCATTTGTTTGTCTATTGTACATGATTCGCTTCCATAGGTCAGAATTAGTTCTATATAGCATCGATGAACTCTCTTTCTCATTTCTATTGACATAGATTTGTTGCATAAGATATTTTTCAGTTTCTGAAATACTATTTTGGCCTGAGCTATTCTGCTTTTTATTTCTGTGGTGCATCTTCCATCTGATGTTATCACTGTGCCCAAGTATTTCAAACGTTGCACTTGTTTCAGAATTGTCTTGTTTATTTTTATGCTGCATGATGGTGATGATTGTTTCTTCGATATAACCATTACTTCTGTTTTGTTACTATTCAGATTGATTGAGACCTTTCTTGTTACTTTATTTTACTATTATATCTATCATTTCTTGTAGTTCATTCTCTGTCTCTGCTATTAAGACTGTGTCATCCGCATATCGTAAATTATTTATGATGTGACCGTTGACTTCAATTCCTTTTTTGTCTTCTATTGATCTCATAATATGTTCGCTGTAAAGTAAAAACAAATCCGGCGACAGAACACAACCTTGTCTGACTCCTTGTTCTATAAATTGAAATTGTCCTGTTTGGTTGTTAATTCGTATACTGCTGTTTGTTGTCAGTACATGTTTTTTTATGATTTGCAGATCCTTGCCATCAATGTTTAATTTCTCCAGCATATTTATTATTTCCACATGCTTTACTTTGTCAAATGCTTTCGTGTAGTCTATAAAGCACATATATAGATCTTTCATTACCTCGATAGATCTTTCTATCAATGTTCTTAAGATGTATATTGCATTATTGGTGCCCTTTCCTTCCACAAATCCACATTGTTCCTCACTTATTTCTGGTTTTATTTTGTTCCTTACACGTCTCATGATGATTCTTAGTAATATTTTAGTCATATGACTCATGAGACTAATAGTGCGATGGTCTTCACAATCAGTGGCGCATGACTTCTTCGGTATGGCTACAATGATAGATTTTAGTAGATCTTCAGGTATTTGTCCAGTGTTATATATGTCATTGAGTATTTTATTTCATTTATTTTACGATACTATCCCATTTTTGAGGTCGGTCGAAGGGAAACTGGAGCAAAAAACAGGAAGGTTGTTCAATGTTGTCGTCACAAGGTGTTCGGGTCTATGTTGTTATTTCACAGTGAGGAAAATGTTACAGCAAGGAAGTTCAATGAACAGATTTGTATCTATCTATCTATTGACCTTTCGAACCGTAGCCGGCCCATAGGGCGTAGACCAAGATACTTCTTCTCTTATCTGAATTTTTATTTCTAGCAGTTTTAAATTCTTTTAAAGATATTTTATCAAATCTCGTCATTTCCGGTTGTATCCAAGATGGAGGAATTATTTTTCTCCGGCTTGGTATAGAACCGTTGATTAGTGGTTTAACAAGCTGCTATCGTAAAAACGATGTTGTTAATGAAACGTACATCTTTTTACCATCGGTAAAATATAACAGCACGGAAGTTCAATGAACAGATTATCTTCTTCCTCTTCTACCTTTTTATCTCCCAGTGGAGCATAGGTCTTCAACAAACACTTTCCACGTTATTCTGTTTTTTGCCATTCTTTTAAGATCATTCCATGTCTTCCCCATCATCTTCATCTCTGCTTCTCCAAGAATTCCTTGGTCTTCCTCTTTGTCTTTTCCCCTGGGGATTCCAAAAAAATGTCATGTTGTGTAATATTCTCAGTTGGCTTCCGCAGCGTGTGTCCTATCCAGCGCCATCGTCTTCGCTGTATCTCTTTATCCAATGGTATTTGAATGGTATATTTCCATAATTCTATGTTAGTGATTTTGTTCTGCCATTTCCATCCTTTTATTCTGCGTAAGCAACCATTAATGAAAGTCTGTATCTTCGTGATTGTTAATTTTGTTGTTCTCCATGTTTCACAGCCATATAATAAGACTGACTTAACATTTGAGTTGAAAATTTTTATTTTTTTTATATAGACTAATTTCTTTGGATTTCCATATGTTTCCCAGTACAATGAAAGCTCCTCTTGCTTTTGATAATTTTGGTATCAATTGCTGTTCCTCCCTCTTTATCTATATTTCTGCCCAGATATATGTAAGATTGTACGTCTAGTAGAGGTATTTCTCCTAGTTTTATTTGGTTATTGCCAACTGCATTAATTCTCATAATGTTGGTCTTATCTCTATTAATCTTCAGTCCTAGCTGTTGTGATCTCTCATCAAGTATGCTCATTTTATCCTGCATCTGTTGATGGCTGTGTGATAGGAGAGCTGTGTCATCAGCAAAGTCTAAATCATCAAGTTGTTTGGTCAGTGACCACTAGATTCCATTTCTGTTGTTTTGAGTTATTTTCATAATCCAGTCTATGGCCAGTAGAAAGAGAAATGGAGACAGAAAGCATTCCTGCCTTACTCCTGTTTTTATTTCAAATGCTTCTGTAAGCTGTCCTTCATGCACCAACACTACATTTCGTTCCTTCATACATTGTTTTTATCAGGTTAATAAACTTTATGGGGATTCCGTAATGACTCAGCAACTTCCAAAGCAATCTTCTGTCTGAACTATCAAATGCCTTTTCATAGTCTATGAATCCAATATAAAGGAAGGATTTTAGTTCTAAACTTTGTTCAACTATTATACGTGGAGTAGTTATTTGATCAGCACATGATCTGTTCTTCCTAAAACCTGCTTGTTCACCTCTCAAATGTTTCTCTATTTCCTCTTTTAGTCTCTTCAGTATGATTCTGCTTAATATTTTTCCTGGCACTGATAGGAGCATAATTCCCCTATAATTTGTGCACTCCTGTAAACTTCCTTTCTTTGGTAGTTTGATCATATAACCTTCTTTCCAGTATTCAGGTATTTCTTCCCTCTCCCAAATTTTATCTAATAGTTATGTAACATCTTGGTAGAGGTGTTAATATCTGCTTTGATGGCTTCCGAAGGAATTTCATCTGGTCCTGTGGCTTTACCATTTTTTAACAGTTTGATGGCTTTCATTATTTCTTCTTTACTTGGTTTTCCACAGTTAACGTGTAACTCTTCTTCTGCTGGTAGTATATCTGGAGGATTATTTGAGCCAGGTCTGTTCAAAAGCTCTTCAAAATTCTCTTTCCATCTCTCCATTTGTTCCCTTATATTACTAAGTAGATTTCCTTTATTATCTTTAATAAAGGTATTGATCTTTTTGTATTTAACACTTAATTTCTTTGTGCTGTTTTACAGTTCTTTTATATTCCCTTTATTTGCTGCTTCTTCTGCCTCTTTAGTTAGTTCATCTATATATTTCCTCTTATCCCTTTTAATGCATCTTCTCACTTTGTTCACCTCTGTGTAAGCTTCATGTGTCTTGGCTTTATTACTTCTCGTTTTGTTTTTATTTATGTCTGCTTTCTTTTTATTTCTTTCATTAATTTTATCCAGGGTCTCTGCTGTCCGGCCTTATTCTGGCGTTCTCTTTTCCCCAGTGTTTCTTCGCATGTCTCTTTCCATATATCTTTTACCTTTTTCCAGCGATCTTCTACATTTATTGTATTTTCTACTTGTTGGAGGACTTGGTATTTGTTTGATATTGTGACTGCGAATTTATCTTTAATTCCTTGTTCTTTAAGAAACCCTACATTGAATTACTTTCTGCCCTTATTCGCTGTAGTATACCTTTTTAGTTTAATTTTAAGTTTGGCTATCAGAAGATGATGATCAGAAGCTACATCTGCCCCTCTATATACTTTTACATCCTGTAAGGATGACTTAAACTTATTATTAATACATATGTGATCAATTTGATTTTCCGTTCTATGATCTGGTGACACCCATGTAGCTTTGTGTATTCTTTTATGTTGGAATATTGTTCCTCCTAGGCTCCCTTGATTAAGGGCGCAGAAATTCACAAATATCTCTCCATTCTCGTTTATATCTCCAAGTCCATGTTTTCCCATAATCTCTTCGAAGCCTCTGTTGTCTGATCTTACTTTAGCATTTAGGTTTCCCATCAAGATTATAATATCCTTGGCTCGTCTTGCACCCATCTGACATTGTAGTTGTTTATAAAAATCATCTTTAACTAAATCATCCTTATCGTTGGTTGGTGCATAGCATTGGATAATGTGTAATTTTATTTTGTTTTTGGTTGTTTTAAATGTTGCTCTCATTAGTCTTGGTCCCACTGCTTCCCATTCTATTAGTGTCTTCTGTGCATTCATTGATAGCATTATAGCTACCCCTTCACTATGTTGTGCTCCAGGTTCCTGGTGCCTTGATGATAAAATCATCTCTCCTGTATTTAGTTTTATTCTTTCCGTTCCTAGCTATCTTGTTTCACACATTCCCAGAATATCTATCTTGTAGTTTGTCATTTCTGCTGCTATCTGAGCAGCTTTTCCCTGTTCGTTTAGGGTACGTGCATTCCAGGTGCCAATTCTGGAGGATTTCCTGGTAGACAAAGCGAGAGTCGGCAAACCGGACTCATTACGCCTTTCTATGATTTGCGTCATATGTCTCTTAGACGAGCCCTTATCTTTCCTGGATGACGGATTTACGTTTTCTCTCTTTGACTTGTCCATGTTTGTGAAGTTTTTTCGACTTTTATTTTTTACAGTATGGGATAGCCAGTCCCATGCCCAACCCCCTTTCTCGCCTCTTACGAACATGCCTTATAGGGTACAGCACCGCTATTCTTTACTCCCCTTTCGGGCCCCGGCAGCGCACGGGCGAATGAACAGATTATATCATCGGAAAAATGTAACAGCAAGGAAGTTCAATGATAGATCATGCCATCGGAAAAATGTAACAGCAAGGAAGTTCAATGAACAGATTATACCATCGGAAAAATGTAACAGCAAGGAAGTTCAATGAACAGATTGTTATACCATCAGAAAAATGTAAACATTGGAAGGTCAATGAACAGATTATTATACCATCGGAAAAATGTAACAGCAAGGAAGTTCAATGAACAGATTATTATACCATTAGAAAACTGTAACAGCAAGGAAGTTCAATGAACAGATTATTATACCATCAGAAAATATACACATAATTTCGGTTTTCTAGTTTAAAAAAACTGTTAACCAACTAAATTAAATATTGTCGCGCAATAAGTGTACCCGATCTTGGGTTTAGAGGGTTAAATAATGTATTAAGAAAGTGGGAGTGAATGGAGTTAATAGGTGAATGACCGGGAGTTAATCAATCAAGGTGAACACTGGTCAGCTTTTGAAGGACATCTCGAGATGATATGATTGTGATAGTCACGTGACGAAAATGTTGAGCCAAACTAAAGTCCTGGACGCATCAGTTTTCGCCAGATCATCGAGCAGACAAGGATAACATTAGATCAAGAATTGCACTGGCGGGACAGTAACACTTTTAGAAATGGCTGACCTCATGATAGTGCAGGATAGATAGCTAGAAATGAAGTTGAAAGATCTGTCAACAGTTAGAAACATGAAGTTGGCTGGACATATAATGATTTATAACACTGGGTCGTTCGTTCGTTCGCTTTCGTCAGCTTTGACCTCTGACGAAGTCCCACCCACTCAATTTTGTGGGACTGAATTTTGCGTGTAAAGTCTGTTTTATCCCATTACAGGATGCCCCTCGCCATGCAGGCAGATTTACTCCGACTTCAGAGGTACTAATTTTTAGGGAATTAGTAAAACCCAGGTGTCCTCGCCAGGGTACGAACCCCGGCTGTTGCCGTGGTAAGCCAACCGCCTATCGATTGCGCTAACCGGACACCCACACTGGGTCCTTCCTGGACAGTTTTGAATGGCTTATATATTCTTTTAGAAATAGCCAGGTCGATGCAACTAGATAGCAGCTGTAGATTTGCATTTTTCACTATGGAGTGCGTGTGTACCTTGTAATTTGTGATTGCAGGTCTTTGTAATCGTTGGCGTGTGATGTTATACACCAGGAAGCATTAGAATTAAAAATAAACGTGGAGAATATCAACAAATAGGACTAGGGGTGCGATAGAGGTGTGTTTTACCACCAAATCTATTTTCTTCGTTCATCGAAGATATTTTAATCACTATTGCGAATAAAGCCTGACATTCAATTAAGGAGAAGCAACATAAATAACCTCACATTTGCAGATGGCATAGCATTGGTAGCAGAACGCCAGCAAAATCTACACAATCTATTAGATGAAATTGTGACAGAAAGTGAACAAAAAAGGCCTGACCCTCTATATATAAAAAAAGACAGAAATTATGGTAATATCAAAGAAAACAAACACAGAAGAATGTACAGTAAAACTAAATGAAAAATCAAGAAACAAGTGCACAGATTCAAATACCTGGGATCAATAATAACATCTCATGGCAGATGTAGTGCAGAAAATATGAGCAGAATAGGACAAGCAAAAACAGAATTCCATCGAACGAAAGAAAAAAATCCTACGTAACAAATCATTGTCAATTAATGTTCGAAAACGTATCATAAAGTGCTACATCGAACCTGTTCTGCTATATAGAAGTGAGTCATGGACGATAAGCAAGACAACGCAAACAACATTAGCGGCAGATGAGCTGTGGTTTATCAGAAGAATTCTACAACTTCCACGGATAGCAACAATTACAAATGAAGAACAATTGTAACCGAGTTGGAAAAACTATGATCATCAAAATCATAAGGAAGAGAAAATCTACATCTATTAGGCACGTCCTGCGAAGGCACTGAGAAGAATACTATAACAGGCAGAATGAATGTAAAAGAAAAGCAGATGAAAATCTAGAGAAAAAATATTGAACAGCTTATCCAAATGGTACAATAAAATATCACCGACTGAGATTATGACATGCATGAAGGACCGCGTAATGTGGAAAGAGTTGATCGCCTACGCCAACCGGCATGGAACCTGATGATGAAGATGAGAATATATATAATATATACATCAAAGCCTTTTCAGCAACCCGCTGGTTGATAATAACGCCAGTAATACTGTAAAAGAATCACTTTATAGGATATGTAATTACCACATACAGACATATATATTGTATACGAATCACTTTACAAGATATGTAATTACCACATACAGACAAAAATACTGTATACGAATCACTTTAAAGGATATGTAATTACCACATACAGACAAAAAAGCCGCTTTAAAAAGACATGTTATTACCATTCAAGACGATATATCAAGTGATCTTCCATGGCTATAAGTATCTTTGAGATACGATCAAAACACGCAACTATTGTTGTTGGTAACGTTTGTTTTTCGCCTTCTTGTTGACGGGATACGATTCATTCCACGCCATGCTATATCTTACAGATTGATATAGACCACATTTGTTATTGAAATATTTTAAGCAAAAATTACATTTGTATAACGCCACTGCTGTAAAAATATACCAGAACGAGAGCAACACCGAGCCCTGAGGAGGGCTGTCCAGTGTGTTGATTCATTTTTTTTTTTTTTTACTGATTTGTAATTTTAGTAAAATATTATACAATGACTTTCATCCTGCTGTTTTTTTTTTAAATTGTTTATTTCTCCAACCTAACTGTCATCTCATCATTATCATCATCGTGTGCCTTCGCCGCAACGAAGGTTTGCTACCATGGATCGCCATTCTACTCTGTTTCTTGCTTTGATGGTGCAGGCTGTCATAGATTGACTTGTCCATCTTTTGATGTTACTCGTCCATGTTAATCTTGGTCTGCCTCTGCCTCTTTTACCTTGTATTTTTCCTTCCAATATTACTTTTAGTAGGATGTTGTGTCTTTTAACATGCCCCAAAAATTTCATTTGTCTTGTCTTAATTGTATTTAGTAGTTCTCTTTTTACTTTCAGTTGTTTTAAAACTTCTTCGTTTGTTATATTTTGTTTCCATCCAATTCTACCTATTCTTCTATAAATCCACATTTCAAAGGCTTCAATTTTCTGTTCTGTTTTCTTGTCTAATGTCTATGTTTCTGCACCATACAGGAATATTGAGAAGATGTAACATTTTGCTATTCTTAGTTTCAGCCCTCCTGTTATTTGTTTTGTTGTTAGTATATTTTCCATGGCATTAAAATTACTTTTTGCCATACCTATTCTTTTATTTATTTCAGTTTTGCATTTTCCATCATTGGTTATAGTATGTCCCAGGTAGTTGTAACTCTGGACTGTCTCCAGATGTATTCCCTCAACTGTGATATTTAATTGTAAATCTTGAGAATTTTCTTTGTTTATGATCATAGTTTTAGTCTTTTTAATATTCATTTCTAGTCCATATGTTTTTGCTTGTCATGTTTATCACATTAAGCAATTGTTGTAGGTCTTTAGGGTTTTCTGCTAGTAGAACAGTATCATCAGCATGTCTCAGGTTATTGATTATCTTTCCATTAATGTTTAGGCCAGGTATCTGAGATGTTTTTAAAGATTTGCTCAGTATATAGATAGAACAAGCTTGGTGTTAGGATGCATCCTTGTCTTACTCCTCTTTTTATGTCCATGGGTGTAGAGTTCTCCTTGTTATATCTTATTATTGCTGTTTGCTCCCAGTACACATTACATATTAGTCGTATGTCTGCGTCGTCTAGATTTATATCCTTTAGGCAGTCTATAAGTTGGTTATGGTGTATTCTATCGAAAGCTTTGGTGTAGTCTATAAAGCAGGCATATATTGGTTTGTTTACTTCTGTGTACTTTTCAATCAATGTTCTCATGCTGAATATGGTTTCTTTTGGTCTGTCATCTAACTGTCATCTAACGAATCAAAAGCCGTGTTTTGATAGCATAAGTTTACATTTAACCAGTTATTACCGTGTTTTCATAAAGCAATCTTGGATTTAACAATCGTATCATCATCATCATCATCTTCATCATCATCATCATCATTGGTTAATGCCGTCTCCGCATCGAAGGTTGGCTGCCATGGAGCGCCATTCCGCTCTATTTCTTGCTTTGATGATGCAGGTTGTCATAGGCTGACTTGTCCATGTTTTAATGTTACCTGTCCACGTTAGTCTCGGTCTGCCTCTTTTACGTTGTATTTTCCCTTCCAAGATTACTTTTAGTAGGCTGTTTTGTCTTTTAACATGCCCCAAAAATAAAATCTCGTTCGTCTTGTTTTCCTGCGTTTAGTAGTTATCTTTTCATTTGTAGTTGTTTTAAGATTTAACAACCATAATTGCGTTTTAATTGCATAAGGTTATCATCTGACCAATCATAATTGCGTTTTAATAGCATAAGGTTATCATCTGACCAATCATAATTGCGTTTTAATAGCATAAGGTTATCATCTGACCAATTATAATTGCGCTTAAATAGCACAAGGTTACATCTAACTAATCACAACCGTGTTCTCATAGCAAAATTTAGTTGCCAGCTGCCAATCAAGGGGTGGAGTTTGTTTAATGCCTGCTGCATGAAAGTTTCTATGTAGCCAATTTGTGCTGTATTAAAGTTGTTTCTATGTAGCCAATTTGTGATGCATTAAAGTTGTTTATATGTATCCAATTCGTGCTGCATTAAAGTTTATATACAGCCATTCCGTACGGCTTTAAAGATTCAAGTAGCCAATTCGTGCTGCATTAAAGATTCTATGTAGCCAATTCGTGCTGCATTAAAATTTATATGAAGCCAATCCGTACTACCATACTGCATTAAAGTTTATATACAGCCATTACGTACGGTATTGAAGATTCTATGTAGCCAATTCGTGCCGCACTAAAGATTCTATGTAGCCAATTCATGCTGCATTAAAGTTTATATACAGCCATTACATACGGCATTAAAGAGTCTATGTAGCCAATTCGTGCTGAACTAAAGATTCTATGTAGCCAATTCGTGCTGCATTAAAGTTTAAATACAGCCATTACATACGGTATTAAATATTCAATGTAGCAAATTCGTGCTGCACCAAAGATTCTATGTAGCTAATTCGTGCTGCACTAAAGATTCTATGTAGTCAATTCGTGCTGCATTAAAGTGTATATACAGCCATTACATACGGCATTAAAGATTCTATGTAGCCAATTCGTGCTGCACTAAGATTCTATGTAGCCAATTCGTGCTCCATTAAAGTTTATATACAGCCATTACATACGGCATTACAGATTATATGTAGCCGATTCGTGCTGCACTAAAGATTCTATGTAGCCCATTCGTGCTGCACTAAAGATTCTATGTAGCCAATTCGTGCTGCATTAAAGTTTATTTGTAGCCAATCCTGGCTTCATTAAAAATTCTATGTAGCCAATCCGTGATTCATTAAAGATTCTTTTTAGCTAATCCGTACTTCATTAAAGATTATATGTAGCCAATCCATGCTGCATTAAAAATTATATGTAGCCAATCCGTGCTGTATAAAAAAATTCTATGTAGCCAATCCGTGCTGCATTAAAAATTCTATGTAGCCAATCCGTGCTGCTTTAAAAATTCTATGTAGCCAATCCGTGCTGCATTAAATATTCTATGTTGGCAATCCGTACTTCATTAAAAATAAATTCTATGTAGCCAATCCGTGCTGCTTTAAAAATTCTATGTAGCCAATCCGTGCTGCATTAAATATTCTATGTTGGCAATCCGTACTTCATTAAAAATAAATTCTATGTAGCCAATGCGTGCTGCATTAAATATTCTAGGTAGCCATCTGGTACAGCTTTCCCCTGCTACTTTGATTATTTTTGCTGATAGATCACCACTCACTGGTGCTTTATATTTATGTGGTTAATTAACAGCTTTTCTACTTCTTATCTCCTAGAATATTTAATGCAGCACGGATTGGCTACATAGAATATTTAATGCAGCACGGATTTGCTACATAGAATCTTTAGTGCAGCACGAATTGGCTACATAGAATCTTTAATGCCGTACGTAATGGCTGTATATAAACTTTAATTCAGTACGGTAGTACGGATTGGCTATATATAAACTTTGTGGTTCTAACCCTATTTCGTTGTCGACTTTTGTTGTGCTATTCTGATGATCTCCAAAGGGGTTGAGTAGTGCATTGAAGTATCCTTTTCATCTTTATGCTACTTCAAATGGATCTAATGATGGTCTTTCCTCTTTGTCATTGATTATTTCTGAGGGGTTGTAGATTCTCATCTCCTTTTTCGTGTTACTGTTGACTACATTGAAAATAAGGGAGCCGCGATAGCTCAGTGGTTAGTGAACTGGACTACAAAGGACAAGAGGTAGGGTTCGATCCCAAACAACGGCTTCCGGGTTCACTCAGCCTTAAATGGGTACCGGATTTTTTTCTGGAAAAGTAAAGCGGCACGGGCGTAATACCGACCACATTACCCCTAAAATCATGTGCTGAAGGTCTGTAAGATTTATGGTCACTAACACCATATTCCCTTAACGCCACTTGGCGTGACGGCACTCTTTACTTTACTTACTATCTTGAAGAATATTCTAGCGACTGTTCATTCATTTTATTCTAATGACACTTAAATGTTCCCATGATTCTTGTGCTGTTTTCATGATATTCCTGTTCGTTTCTCTGCATTTTAATCTATAATTTATATAACCTTCTTCTCTCTAAGATTTCATTCAATATTTATGTCCTGTTCTCTTCTTGAACCTCTTGATACAACCACGGAGATTGTTTGTTAACGTTGATCTTTTTTCTTAATTTTTTAACGGTACGAGATTACATCATTTCATTGATTTGTATGAACAAGTGTCAACATGAACTAACCTTTACTTAAAAAAAGACACTATTGAAACTACACGTGTTTATTTGGATTAACGCCCTTGCTATCAAGGAATTAAATAGAATTTGTGGGTGTGGTTATGGTTTACGTCATGTGTGTATAACAAGATATCACCGTATTTGTTCTCACTTTACAGCTAGAATATTATTAGTAAACGAAAGAATGAGTTATTTATATCACAAAATAAACAAGTTACGGTATATATATATATATATATATATATATATATATATAAATAGCAGAGATGGAGAATGATCTGCAAGGAATTCCTCCTCTTCTTTCCTTCCTCATATGCCTTCCAGCATCGAGGAGGGATATAATTTGCGGTCTTTTGCTCTTCTATTCGCCTCTGTTGCTGTTATGTTTCCTAGTGTCTCCTGTATTCCGTCAATCCACCTTTTACGTGATGGAGCTCTGGGTCTGTTGTTCTCGTAACGATTATTGAAGGCTCAATGTGTTATGTTTTGAACTTTCTGCCTTATCACAAGGCCAAACGATTTTATCTGTTGTTTCTTTATAGATTCTATGGTGTGGATTATTCCTAGCCTTTTTCTCAGATATTCATTTCTAGCATTATCTCTCCGGCTGTTTCCGGTCATTCGTCTAACAAGAAATGATAGACATAACAGTGAAAGGAAGCAACAAGAAGGGTCTCACCCTAATGCAGTCAAAAACGAAAAAGAAAATATCAATGGTCGTGTCTTAGACACACCCATCATCTTCATAACCATCAAAATAATGGGGGAAAATCTAAAACAGTAGACAATTTGAGGAACCTTAATACCTGGGCACAAAATAACATTCGACGGAAGATGCACCACAGAAATATATTTAAAAAAACAGAATAGGAAAGGTAAAAGTAGCAAGTCTATGCCAATTTAAGTGAGATAGGACGCTCATCGGTGCTATATATAGTCATTTCTGACCTAGGGATTTGAAGCATGGATAGAAGATAAACAAATATATAGACGATTGTAGGATTCAGAGATTTCTCAGAGGAATGTGGAGTATTCTATAGAAAAATAAAGAGACCAACGAGGAAACTCTCAAAGAGGCCAACACAAAAGGAGAGCTCATAATAACATCATAATAAAATAATTGACATTTTTCGGGTACATCAGGAGAAGAGGAATGTTTGAATACGTAGTTTCAATTGGCAAAATACAGGGAAAGAGAGACAGTGGACGACAAAGAGAGGAGATAGTAGATAGTTTGATGTCATGGCATGGTGGACAGTCAACAACTAATTGTAGAACTTAAACGATCCACTGGGGGTTGAGAATTGTGAAAAAGCGTGATCGCCTACAACCGTGAGTCATATGATCTTCTTCTTCCTCTTGTCTCTTTTCACTGATACCTAAAAGGTGTCGTGGTTATATCATTTGTCGTTCTTGAGCTGCTCGAACTGTCTGAATTAGTGATTTTCCTTTGTTGTTACATGTCTCTATCACTGCATCTATCCATCTTCTTCTAGGTCTTCCTCTTGGTCTTTTCCATGCATTCTCGAGAAGAACACCCTTGATGGTGATTGGTAACGATTCATTCTGACGAGGTGGCCCAACCATTTAAGCTGTCGTTGCTCTATACATTTCTTACAGGGTTTTTTCCCTACCATTTGCGCACATTATAACGCACATAATGACTACTCATATTTAAATGGGAAAATTTCCTCCCTGATATGTGATTAAGAATACAGTATGAACTTAGACTTGTACAACTGAGCTACTGTAATGTTAGATCTCTTAATAGGATAAATACAGATAAACAATTATCTCCGAGTCGTGTTTATAAACCTATGATAGTCATGAGTACTCAGGACAAAAGACTTGGCCAATGATTGCTACAGTTTTAGGTTGCTTAATTGGTCGTGTGCTCCAGCGTAGGTTTTTCGTGGCAAGGGCTGTATCGTAGAGTATGGGTTCGATCCAGCTTCGGGCTGTTAATTTATCTTTGTTTTTTTCCCTATTCTTGATTAATTGTGAATTTTTTCCGAGTGCTGTAAGCACATCGAGTACTGTAAACATATCGAGTGCTGTAAACATATCGAGTGCTGTAACCATATCGAGTGCTGTAAACATATCGAATGCTGTAAACATATCGAGTGCTGTAAACATATCGAGTGCTGTAAACATATCGAGTGCTGTAAACACATCGAGTGCTGTAAACATGTCGAGTGCTGTAAACACATCGAGTGCTGTAAACATGTCGAGTGCTGTAAACACATCGAGTGCTGTAAACATATCGAGTACTGTAAACATATCGAGTACTGTAAACATATCGAGTGCTGTAACCACATCGAATGCTGTAAACATATCGAATGCTGTAAACATATCGAGTGCTGTAAACATATCGAGTGCTGTAAACACATCGAGTGCTGTAAACATGTCGAGTGCTGTAAACACATCGAGTGCTGTAAACATATCGAGTACTGTAAACACATAGAGTGCTGTAAACACATCGAGTGCTGTAAACATATCGAATGCTGTAAGCATATCGAGTGCTGTAAACACATAGAGTGCTGTAAACATATCGAGTGCTGTAAACATGTCGAGTGCTGTAAACACATCGAGTGCTGTAAACATATCGAGTACTGTAAACACATAGAATGCTGTAAACACATCGAGTGCTGTAAACATATCTCTTCGCCTGGAAAGATTAATGGCCTCATATACACGACCGCGGCTTTACTATAAAAAAAGGAGAAAAAAATTACGTTTTTTTTTAAAGAACTAACTTTTTTAAAATTTAAAAGTGTCGAACATCGCTATTCAGAACGTTTCTACACTGCTACATCTAAGAGCTTAACAACGCAAATTGCGACCTCAGCATCATCGACCTCCCTTCCATGCACTTCAATGCTCCCTTTTCATAGAGCCTCCTCATTCTACAAATAATTAGTGTCCTCATCAAACATTGCCACAAAAAGACAGAATAATTAGTCACGGAAAGAATGTGAAATTTGAAACAACACCGATTGAAGTAAGATACGAACTTAGTGAATAATGAGAATACGTGCATCCGATTATTTCATTGACATATATAGTCGTCTGCTATAGTTTCCATTGATACATTTGTTATCTGGAAAAATACAAAATTAGCAAAGAAACATTTGAGAGCCATATTTTAAACTACGGAGTCGTTTTTTGTGTGTGTGGAAATGGGAGCCTACTATTTGGTAACGTGTGGAATCAATGCTGGCATTGGTTATGTTGAAGAGATAAACTGAATGGTCAATTTGGTTGTGGAGATTAAAGTGTGGAGGAGAGTAGTGTGAAAATGAGATGTAAGGATTCAAGAGGAGTTGAGTTGTACTTCTAGTTGATGAGGTTAGAGAAAGGTTTTGTAATGAGGACGAAATAGTAGCATTTTAGACACGAGCAATGGCATATAGATTTGATGAAATTTAGTCGCAAAATGATGTGGTTGATGAAAATATAATATCATTAACGTTGATCGATTAACAACTGCGTAAAGGAAGAATAATAGGTTTGTAGTTTAGTAGTAGAAAGATGAAAAAGTTGTGGAAAGTTTGTTCGTCGGTTAGAAAGAAAGTAATAGGTAGAATAATAGGTTTGTAGTTTAGTAGTAGAAAGATAAAATATTTGTGGAAAGTTTGTTCGTCGGTTAGAAAGAAAGTAATAGGTAGAATAATAGGTTTGTAGTTTAGTAGTAGAAAGATAAAATAGTTGTGGAAAGTTTGTTCGTCGGTTAGAAAGAAAGTAATAGGTGGAATAATAGGTTTGTAGTTTAGTAGTAGAAAGATAAAATAGTTGTGGAAAGTTTGTTCGTCGGTTAGAAAGAAAGTAATAGGTAGAAATAGGTAGAATAATAGGTTTGTGGTTTTAGAGGAAACAGAGTGGTGTGGTGACAGAGTGATGAGATAGATAGAACGTTAGAAGAAAGAATAAGAGAGAGGGGGAGGAGGGGGAGTAATATGAGATGGAAGACAGATTAGTAAAGAGAAAGAGTTTTATTAATAATAAATATAACGACGATTTGGATGCGAAAGGTATACTTTTGATGAAACAGTGTTGAGATAGATTTTTTATGAAATAAATAATTTTGAGATAGTTAGAGTCCTGATATAGAGTTTTGATGAAACTAATAATGTTTAGATAATCCTGATATATAGTGTTGACGAAACAAAGTGAGTTTTAATGCAGACAGAATGTTGATAACGCAAATAAAGTGTTGATATAGTTGAAGTGTTGATGAAACAAAAGGACTGATAAGAACAAAGGGTGTTGATGAGGCAATGTATAAATATAACATTAGTCGATCTTGTATGGCTAGACTCACATGGAACAGTCAAAGTTATAGCACAATTTGAATATTTTTTATTAACAGAATTATATTTCACCCCAGAAATAATCTTGATTTTACCTATTGTTTAAACAACAAACATCACAAGCATGAACTCTTTCAGTGCGAAAGGTTATCATCAATTCAGCGGTAGAAATTTCAGAGACAAAATTGTTCATGTTTTTAAATATTAATCCACATATTTATATTTATCTAACCCCTAAAATGTAGACAAACAAATGAAAAGACGATTAGAGGCCACAGAGATGGGATTTCTCAGAAGAATGTTGAAAGTTCCATGGACAGCTAAAAAGACCAATGAGGAAGTTCTCAAAGAGGCCAACACAAAAAGGGAGCTCTTAAAAAACATCAGAAAGAAGCAATCAACATTCTTCGGGCACATCATGAGAAGAGGAAAGTTGGAATACTTGGTTACAACTGGCAAAATAAAAGGAAAGAGAGATCGCGGGCGACAAAGAGAGAAAATATTGGAGTATATGACATATGCCATGTCATATGGCATGGAAAACAGTCAACAACAGAACTTATACGATGCACTGTGGATAGAAGATTGTGGAGGGACATGATCGCCTACGCCAACCGGTATGGCACATGATGAACCCCATCTAAAATAGTATATATGAATGTTTAGATAAATAAACAAAGAATTATATTACTCCAATACCAAGATGATATAAGACATAAAAAGAATATGGTTTGATGACAGTTTACACTAATCAAATTGAGAGTGACGCACTGTGCGGCTACACGTACATGACCGACATCGGCATGGTGCATTGTGCGTCGAAACGTACGGAAAGAGTTAAGTAAAAAAAGTAAAGTACCCCCGTCACGTCAAGTGGCGTATAGGGAATATGGTGTTAGTTACCAAAAATTTTACAGACCTTTGGCACATGATTTTTGGTGTAATGAGGTCGGTATTACGCCCGTGCCGCTTTACTTTCCCAGAAAAAAAATCCGGTACCCATTAAAGGCTGGGTGAACCGGAAGTCGTCGTTTGGGATCGAACCCAACCTCTTGTCCTTTGTAGTCCACTTTCACTAACCACTGAGCTATCGCGGCTCCCAATAAGAACATAGAGGATTACAAATAGCATCATGAATAAATTGTGGAAGATGTCAAGGATTATCACTAAAATGCTATTTTAGATTTAAAAAGAACAGCTGCGCTTCCATCAATCTTCTACACATTCGGTAAAATTCAGTAATTCCCCAATTTCTACATCGCAAATATTTCCTCGCTGGCGTGCAAACCACAAATCAATGAACACTCCCTGGAAACCCCATAGTTGTTATATAACTTGTACCTTCCAATTTGCCTAAAATCGATGAAAATTTGCATGATTTTGTTTGAAATTAGTGCGATTCCTCTATAAACAAGAAAAAATGTGGGTGTCCAAAGTCAATAGATTTTGTAGTGAATTAATGTGAATAGTGGTTGTAAAGTCGGTCTGAGTGAGGTTCTGTAGGAAGATTTTACTTTTTACAATATAGAGATTGTTTCGTGATTTTGATGACTTACTAAGGAATGGAGACATTCAGATAATATCTTGATCCAGACTGAAACATTTTTATATATACAGGTAGACAGATTAGGAGATATGTAGATATGTAGGCAGATTGATTGAAAGATGTGTGAATAGAGAGATCGGTGGATAGAGAGATGGATAGAACGATCGATTCACTGATATAAGGCTGTACAGTTAGATAATTAGATGATAGAGACCGACTGGATGACTGGTTCATTGAGGTAACAGAGAGAAAGAGAGAGAAAAGAGAGAGAAAGAGAGAGAGAGAGAGAGTTATAGAGAGGAAAACGTAGAGAGAGGACAAATGAGAGTTTGCAGTAACTTTGAAATGAAAGAACAGCTGAGAGTGTAAGAAGACAAAAGGGCAGCAATAAATTTAATTTTATCTGTCTATATCTTGTAGTAGACAGACGAGACACAATACAACGATTCATTCGGCAAAAGTCTTCATTGGGAACAAAACAAACAAACTAATATGCAAAGATTAAAACGATATGCAAATACTATTCTAAATTAAACAACAACAACAACACACGCCAAAGAAAGAATACGTGCATTGTAAATATTTTGATTTTATACGAAGAATACAAAAAATACAGTACACAACAAATTATATAAATATTGCGTTTATCTATTATAAACTTTCTGCAATTTATTAAAGTCAAGACTATCTATATTAAACCTTCTTATAATTTATTTAAGTCAACATTATCTATATTAAACTTTCTTATAATCTATTAAAGCCAACATTATCTATATTAAACTTTCTTATAATCTATTAAAGCAAACATTATGTATATTAAACTTTCATATAATTTATTTAAGTCAACATTATCTATATTAAACCTTCTTATAATTTATTTAAGTCAGCATTATCTATATTAAACTTTCTTACAATCTATTAAAGCCAACATTACTGATGACTCACTTTAGTGCAATCTCAACATTTATGAGTGTTGGCCTTTCAATAAGGATACTCCTTTTGCTATATATTCTACAGTTACTTTTGCTTTCAATAGCTCTAAGTGCTTTTTCTCAATTTAATTTGGTTGCACTTTGGTATTTATAACAAATGAAAACACACCTCATAAAATAAATTAGTCCGACCGCAAACAATACGCTCACTTGCCAAATACGAAACTACTTGGGAGCGTGACTTTGGATTCAAAGATAGGGAAATGAAAATTTCGGAGCTGTTAAGTTTGTGAACAGTACTCTCAAGTCTAGACATCTAATCCCCTGTCATGTCACAAATTCTCTAATGTGCTTGACATTTGTGATTTTCTTGTGTTATTTAATCTCATTAATGTTTCTCCATCATCAAGATCCCCCTCCTTTTCCACCTCCACCCATGTGGTAAAAAAAAATTAGGAAATGGCTTGTGTGCGAAACAATTTTCCGAAACGAATAAACATGAGACGACGACTTTGGAGGATGACTTATGAACAGTTTTGTTGTTAATATTTTTGTGTGTTTTGGTGCCAAGAGTTATAAACCTAAACAGTACTGTCGACATGGCAGAAATGTGGGACGTGAGTGACAAGAATAATGGAAATAATTATTTATTTATTTCTTATTTCAAATTGTCTGTCCAGATGAAGACGTTATTATGTTGACGGCTAGTGTTAGTGTTTCTCGTTGTCTAGCGATACTATCTGTCTCAGTCCGTGTTATCTGTAATGAGTCTATTATGTTTTGCTTTATTTATCTTTTGGTCGATCAATTCTTGCTTTTCAACATAATCTAGCACCGTATCTGCTGGCGTAGGAGATCATGTCTCTCCCCAACTCTTGATATCGACAGTTATTTATCATTTCTGTTGTTGACCTTCTGCCAAGCCATTCTCGTAAGCTGTCTGATATCTTTTCTCTTTCTTCTTCTTCTACCTTACAGTTCCCTGCGGAGCATAGGTCTTCAACAGACACGTTTCAAGTCGTTTTGTTTCTTGCCATTCTTTTAAATCATTCCATGTCTTCCCCATCAACTTCATCTCTGCTTCTATATGTCTTCTCAAAGAAGTCCTTGGTCTTCCTCTTTGTCTTTTCCCCTGGGGATTCCAAAAAGGGCCTGTTGTGTAATACTCTCAGTTGGCTTCCGCAGTGTGTGTCAATCCTGCGCCATCGTCTTCGCTGTATCTCTTTATCCACTGGTATTTGACTGGTACATTTCCATAATTCTATGTTAGTGATTTTGTCCTGCCATTTCCATCCTTTTATTCTGTGTAAGCATCCATTAATGAAAGTCTGTATCTTCATGATTGTCAATTTTGTTGTTCTCCATGTTTCACAGCCATATAATAGAACGGACTTAACATTGGAGTGAACATTTTTATTTTTGTATTTAACCTAATTTCTTTTGACTTCCATATGTTTCCCAGTGCAACAAAAGCTCCTTTGCTTTTGATATCCTTATTTTGGTATCATTTGATGTTCCTCCCCCTTTATCTATATTACTGCCCAGACATATGTAAGATTGTACGTCTAGTAGAGGTATTTCTCCTAATTTTATTTGGTTATTGCCAACTACATTAATTCTCATACTGTTGGTCTTATCTCTATTAATTTTCAGTCCTAGCTGTTGTGATCCCTCATCAAGTATGCTCATTTTATCCTGTACCTTTGATGACTACGAAAGCTATGTCATCAGCAATGTCTAAATCATCAAGTTGCTTGGTCAGTGACCACTGGATCCCATTTCTGTTGTTTTGAGTTATTTTCATAATCCAATCTATGGCCAGTAGAAAGAGAAATTGATACAGAAGGCATCCCTGCCTCACTCCTGTTCTTATTTCAAATGCTTTTGTAAGCTGCCCTTCATGTACCAACACTACATGTCGTTCCTTCATACATTGTTTTTATCAGTTTAATAAACTTTATGGGGATTCCGTAATGACTCAGCAAATTCCAAAGCAGTCCTCTGTCTAAACTATCAAATGCCTTTTCGTAATCTATGAATCCAATATAAAGTGGGGACTGTAGTTCTAAACTTTGATCAACTATTATACGTAGGGTAGTTATTTGATCAGTACATGATCTGTTCTTCTTAAAACCTGCTTGTTCATCTCTCAAATGTTCTTCTATGGCCTCTTTTAGTCTCTCCAGAATGATTCTGCTTAATATTTTTCCTGGCACTGATAGTAGCATAATTCTCCTATAATTTGCGCATTCCTGTAAACTTCCTTTCTTTGGTAGTTTGATCATATAACCCTCTTTCCAGTCTTTAGGTATTTCTTCCCTCTCCCAAATTTTTTCTAATAGATTATGTAAAATGTTGGTAGAGGTGTTAATATCTGCTTTAATGGCTTCCGAATGAATTTCATCTGGTCCTGTGGCTTTACCATTTTTTAATAGTTTGATGGCTTTCATTATTTCTTCTTTGCTTGGTTTTCCACAGTTAACGTGTAACTCTTCTTCTGCTGATAGTATATCTGGAGGATTATTTGAGCCGGGTCAGTTCAAAAGTTCTTCAAAGTGCTCTTTCCATCTCTCCATTTGTTCCCTTATATTACTAAGCAGATATATTCCAGCTGTTTCCTCCTCATTACAAAAAATTATGATTGTTTCCTCCTAATTTTGGAAATTAGATCTCTCTTTGCTTTGGCCTCTTTCTGAACATTTTCAATACTTGTCATAGCTGTCATTGGTATTCTCAACATTCTTCTGTAAAATTTACATATCTTGGATCCACAATTACGCAAACCATATCTCTTGACGAAGAAATAAATAGTCGAATTGGTAAGGCAGCTACAACCTTCGGCAAACTCACTGAAAGGGCCTGGAACAACACGAAACTAACACTGAAGACTAAACTCTCAATATATCAAACTTGTGTGCTTAGCACACTATTAAATGGATCTGAAACCTGGACAACATACTCAAACCAGCAAAAAAGATTAAATGTCTTCCACATGCGATGTCTCCGCAAAATAATGCACATCAAATGGCAGGACAAAATAACCAACTTAACTGTCCTGCAACGTGCTAAGACACCAACAATCATGTCGATGCTCAGAAGTCGAAGGCTAAGATGGCTGGGGCATGTCCAACGGATGGAAGAAAAACGCATTCCTAGGCAAATACTATATGGCGAGCTAAAACACGGAAAACGACAAATCGGCAGACCTAAACTACGATATAGTGATATCTGTAAATCATCTCTGAAAGACTTCTCCATATGTAAAAATGACTGGGAACATCTGGCAAGTAATCGCACATCATGGAGAACTTGTATAAGGAACGGTATAACATCATTTGAGACTGTGCTAAGGCAAAATTTAGAAGAGAAAAGACTCATGAAAAAGGATGGAAAACCCTGTGAATTAGCGAGCCTGACTTGTTCAGTATGTGACCGCGTGAGTTTGTCAAACATTGGTAGAATTAGCCACGAGAGAAGCTGTTCGACAAAAAAAAAACCTCAAAAAATACACAATAGCCTCCACTAGACCGTCTGACAAGACGAAAAGGGCCATATATATACTGTAAAACCACATTTCTACAGCCTCCAGTGATTTTCTTGTCTGTTGTCATATTGTCCATGATTCACATCCAAATTAAATCGTCTTTCTAGTCATTTTCCTTGCAGGTGTGGTGGAATTACTGACCCTTTTTTGCATCCATGAAAAAAAGTAAAGAGCCCCGTCGCGCCAAGTGCCATATAGGAAATATGGTGTTAGTGACCATAACTGTTATAGACCTTCGGCACATGATTTTTGGGGTAATGCGGTTGGTATTACTCCCGTGCCGCTTTACTTTCTCCAAAAAATCCGGTACACTTTTAAGGCTGGGTGAACCCGGAATCCGTCGATCAGGATCGAACCCGACCTCTTGTTCTTTTGTAGTCCAGTTCACTTTTTGCATCCATCATTAGACTTATTTTGAAAAAAAAAAAAAACATTCGAGAAAAGTAAAAGGTATTTGAAGTTGAAAACAAGCTGTTATGCAGATTGCATAAATGTTTTTTTTAAATATTTTTGGTTGTACAGAAGAATGTTGAGAAAACCATAGACAGCTAAGAAAAGTATTAAAAACATTCTGAAAAAGGCCAAAGCAAAAGAAGAGCTAATTTCCAATATTAGGAAGAAACAATCATCATTTTTTTGGCCATGTAATGAGAAGGGAACAACTGGAATATATTGTGACATCTGGAAAAATTGATGGAGGAAGAGATAGAGGGAAGCAAAGAGAAAAGATATCAGACAGGTTATGAGAATGGGTTGACAGAAAGTCAATAACAGGAATAAAAAATAACTGTTGAGATCGAGAGTTGTGGAGAGACATGATCACCTACGTCATCAGGCGCGGTACTTGATAACAATATGATGAGGATGATCATCAATTGTGTTTATCGAACGAGTAGCAAAGTGAGGCGAGCTGAAAGTTCTAGTGAACTTTGAGAAGTGAAATTGAAAATGAGACTTCACTTTCTACTTGTGTTCACTATAATTGATGTGTTGCCAATTTGTGTTCAAATAACGTTGGCTCTGAAGAAATCTATTGTAAAAAAACTTGATTTCTAACTATAGTTCCATGAATACCAAAAATAAAAATGTATTTAAAAGTAAAATATGCAAAAAAATTATTCTAATGTAGCTAAAATGAAAATTGACTAAATTCTGGAATACTGCACGAATTCCGAGGCAATGTAATAATACCGAGTCAAATTTTACTCTACAAAGTTCAACGAATTTTAAGTTGGACGAGTAGCGAGGCGTATAAGTACTCATTTTAAAAAAATTAGCCATACATCTTTATAAAGTAACATTTGTAACACACATAGCGGGGAGGGGGGGACACGCTGTAGCTCAGTGGTTACTGACTATGGAAATAGGTTGTGTTCGCTCCTAATCTCCATCTTCCAGGATTTACCCAATCTTTATAGGTACCAGAGCTCGCTGGGAAAGAAAGGAAAGAAAGACGGCACTTGCGCAATACTGGTCACATTGCACAAACGGGGGACTGGTTGGACTCGAAGCAAGACGCCTGTCTCGAGACAGAGAGGTTGTGAGTTCAAATTCCATTTGCACCATTTGGGATTTTTATGTGTGATTTCTCTCTGCGACAACAAACCCAGGTCTCAGAAGCGAGGTCCGGCTTGAAATGTCAAATACTCATCGGATGAAAAAAAAAATGATTATCTCGGAAGACGTAGTTACCTGCCTGTGTGGCAGTTGTCAGGGAAAAACGGATTAATACGCAAAATCCAGTTTCTAGCCTCCATGGATATCAGAGGTTAAAGCTGTGGAACGGAAAAGAAACATTACTCAAGCAATAATATGCTTATGATTGATAAAATTTGGTCCCTAACGCAACATTCCCTTTGTCACCACCTGGCTTGAGGGAGCCCTTTCTTCCTTCTTTTAAAATATAATTATACGATTTTATGTACTTTTTGTAGAAATAATATATTTAAAAAAGACTTTCTGAATTAGAAAACAGCCGTGAATGAAAAATACAAATTATAACATTACAAAAGCATTGAAATACGCAAATTTATTTCACACTTACGAGAACAATGCTTTTTATCAATAACTCGTAACTATTTGCCCGTTTATTTTGTTTTGACTTCTTGCTAGTTACGTGTATGATGTCGTCAAGACTTTGAGTCCCAGCAATACCAAACGTTATGTCTACATCCAAAAAGCGATCGTTCACGGATTGAAGTCTGTCCAATCCTCGTGGGAAGCTTCACAGACCCATATTTCGTGCCTTAACTTTATCTTCTTTCCAGGCAGACAAATTGGCGGTTTCTTTTCTCGGAACCCCTGCTTGTTCACGATAACAGATCGACAAAAGGAAGAGAAAAACGACATCAAAACAAGACAATACATTTCCTTTAATGCGTTCCTTTAAATAAGGGACTTTAAAACCGGTTCGTGTCTTGGACATTTCATGGAGCTTAGTTAAAACTAAAGTATTTCGTTCAACACAATCACTATCATGCGCGGGTTGCTAGGTGCAAGTGTATTAATTACTAACATTTTAAAATAGCGATGAGCACATGATATATATTAATTCAAGAGTCCGAGAAACGAGTGGCAGAAAGGGTTAAAACGTGAACACATTTGCCATATAGGTTAGCTCTGGGGATGAAATATTCACGGAAAATGTGGTTTTTAGTTGAAATATAGAACTTGCAATGAGATGGAATCTGATCAACAGAACTGGATCTGTAGAGTAAGTGTTCGGTTAATTTATGACTTGAAACTAGAAAAAGTGGGGAGGTTGGACCCGCAAGAATCGTGACTTCCAGGTGTAGCGAGCTTTCAGAATGAAATATTTGTCTAGTGACAGGTGAAATTATTGATTGGTTCATGTTCAATTTTCTTCATTACATCCTCTTCATTTGGTGTGATTTTTTTTTCTTCAAATTGGTATTACATATACCGGTGTTTGGGTTTACAGCATTCAGAACTATAGATCTTATAAGTAAGCATTGCAGTGTCAGAAGATATAAGAAAAAAGATTAAGAAAGCGCCCGTGGCGTATGGTAACTATGGCGTGAGTGTCCATACATTTTTGCACATTTCGGCAGTGTTTTGGAGAATCTGGCAAGCACCACTCCAAGCCGTCGTTAATGAAAAGAAACACCGAACGAGGGGGCCTCGGAAGTCAGTTGGAAAAAACCACCCGACTGGGCTATCGACGTTCGGACAACCCGTATTCGATTCCCGTTGGAAGCAGTGTGAATTGTACTCGTGGTTGGAAAAAAAAACATACCCCTGCGGTCGACCCAGCCGCTGGCAGAGATGGGTACATTGGTAGTACTCTGGGAAGTTGAGGAATCCTGAGTTTCGATGCTTGAAGTGCAACTGTCCAGAAATATCCGAACAATTCTGAATAGGCCTGATTGTGCCAAGAGTTAAAAACTCGCGTGCTAAGACGCCGATTCAAGTCTCGTACTTTACCTCTACCTTTTCCGACGATTTTGGAGCATCTCCTAACAGCCAAATCTCTCTCGTGTAATTACTGGCTAAGTGCTTTGAGGGAGGGGGTGAGCTGGGATAGTGATCCGGTGTGTGGCTCCAGTGGCAAGTATTCCAACATTAAAGAAAGAGAAAGCAGAAGAAAGAAAATTTGCAGGCTACAAAAGTGGCTGCAGGTTATTTTGAAGACAATTTCGTGAATGCCACCATCTTTCATTGTGGATTCCGAGAGAAAGTGAACTTCATGGTTGTCCATTTTCGACTACCTTTTGTATGCTGCCACAATTTTATTTGTTTAACTCCTCATGTCTAATCAAATGTAGACACTTGACATGAACCGTCCATCGATGCCCCCACAGTCGACCCGTGTCTTAGATTCCATTCCCCATTTAGTACATCAGACTTCGTCGTCGATGTCATTGTATACTTTAGACATAAGAATCTGTCAGTCAAAGTCACCATGTCTGCGCACACACACACACACACACACACACACTCACACACACACACACTCACACACACACGCACACACAGTCACTCACACACACTCACACACACACTCACGCACGCACGCACACACACACTCACTCACTCACTCACACACACTCACACACACACACTCACACACACGCACACACACTCACACACTCACACACACACACTCTCACACACACAGAGCCATGTTTAAATATAACGTATGCTCCGGGACATATTTCAATGTCATACAGGTTGAAATATTACACTTCATCGTGCCAGGTCTCATTTTTTTAAGGTGAGTGGAAAATTGCTTTGCGAGACTATTGCCTTCTCTCTAACTCTAGAGAGCTAGGTACACATTTTTTTCAGCCAGACCAACCGAAGATCAGGCTTACTTTACCAATCAATCAAAACTGATAATATGACTACTACAGGCTGTTTTTGTGATAACTATCCATCGCTACTTACATTATTATGTGATATATATTTAAGTAAAAGTAAAGTACGCCCGTCACGCCAAGTGGCGTATAGGGAATATGGTGTTAGTCACCATAAATTTTACAGACCTTCGGCACATGATTTTTGGGGTAATGTGGTCGGTATTACGCCCGTGTCGCTTTACTTTCCCAGAAAAAAAATCCGGTACCCATTAAAGTCTGAGTGAACCGGAAGCCGTCGATTTGAAAGGAAACCCTATCTCTTGTTCTTTGTAATCCGGTTACACTAATCATTGAGCTATCGCGGCTCCTTGGTATATATTTAGCGATACTTATATTATGTAATAACTATCTAGAGTTACTTTTATTATGCAATAGCTATCTACGATACTTTTATTATGTAACAGTTATCTAGAAATACTACATTACTTAATAATTATCTAGAATTACTTTTATGTAATAACAATCTTCATCATCATTATCAGGTGGCGTGTCCTTTGCAGAACATATTTTCTTTGTTTTCTGCAGCTATGCACCAATACCCGGCACCACATATTTCATATTTATTATATTTGATACCTGTGCTTATCTCAGTGCATTCACCACATCACATCTGATAAAATCTCCTTATCTAGCCAGATTTTCCATGTCTTCTGTTGTCATGTTCAAGGTCTCTTTGATGTCTTGAAACCATCTTTTTCTTGGTCTGCCCCTGAATAGCTTAGTAATATCTTTTATTACGCAATAGCTAGTTCATCGTCAATGAGTGCCATCTCCGCAAAGAAGGTTGGCTACCATGGAGCGCTCTACTGCTCTGTCTCTTGCTTTGATGGTGCAGGTTGTCATAGACTGACTTGTCAATCTTTTGATGTTACTAGTCACTGTTAGTCATGGTCTGCCTCTGCTTCTTTTACCTTGCATTTTCCCCTTCAAGATTACTTTTAGTAAGCTGTTGTGCCTTTTAACTTGGGCCAAAAATCGCATTTGTCTTGTTTGAATTGTATTTGGTAGTTCTCTTTTCATTTTTAGTTGTTTTAAGCTGTAAGCAGTTATCTAGTACTAAAAGAATAGTTTGACAGAAGGTCAACAATAGAAATGATAAATATCCGTCGAGATCGAAATCTATGGAGAGACATGATCACCTTCGACAGCAGACATGACACTTGATGATGATGATTTTCTAGTAATACTTATATAATACAATGGCTACCTAGTGATTCTTACATAACGCAACAACTATCTAGCGATACTTATTGAATTATTGAGTTATTTGTGTATCATCATCATTGTACTCCGAATATGTCCATAGGCTCGGATGCTCTCCTCAGCATGATCACAGGGCCCAGCGACTAACGACTTAAGTTCTGTGTTGAGTGATAAACCCTCTTATACACTCACTAAGCCTCTCGTCTCTGGGTGTACCCATCTTTACTCCCATCTCCTTTATCTGAAGGAAGGACGTGGATCTCATATATTACTTATATTTATATTCATATATATATATATATATATATATATATATATATATATATATATATGTATATATATTTACATCTCTGCGATCAAGACTCAATCAGAGTAGGATTCCAGACTCTCTCATGAAGTCAGCTGTCTGTTTTAGTGATTCGATTGCCTCATATAGTTTCTCTTCTAGGGCGGTGGGTGTGGACCACATTGCTCTTCTCAGGTCTGTGTACTGGGGGCAATCCTGTACAACATGTCTTGTAGTCATGTTGTCCAGTGTACAGTGGCATAGGCTGGTTGTACCTATTTTGAATTTGGTTTCATGTGATTTCTCATTCTATTGTGGCCAGTGCGTAGGAAAAGTATGATGACTTGATTCCTCCTTGATAGTTGATGGTATCCGTCCCTCTCGTTATGCTTTGGGTGTTCTCATTTCCATTTTTTATGGTACTGACCTTTGAGGATGGATTTGGCTTCATCATAACTGAGCGGATGGTTCTCTTGTGGTAATATCACTCCCTCTTTAACTAATTTGTCTGTGCGTTCGTTCCCGTGTATATTACAGTGTGATGGTATCCACTGAATGACTACTCTCTGGAAGTTATTTAATAGTTGGTCCACGGTTGTTCTCAAGTCATCTAGTTCATTGGTCTCTGGGATGTTTAGAGCTGATCGTACTGACAGTGCATCAGTCAGAATCACCAATTTATTGTGCATGTTATTTTTGTGTTGAGTAGCCAGTGTTGCAGCATCTCTGAGGGCCTCAGTTTCTACTTTAAAGTTGTTTTAGAATTTCCTAGTAGCTATTGACTTGGTGATCTCGTCCTGGTTATTCAGCGTCAAGAACATACCCCCCCACCCCCCCCCTCCATTTCTGGTGGCATTTGTAGCAGAACCATTTATGTACATGTGGGGCCAAGAGTCCTATGGATAGGTATCGTTTATGTGTTTTTCTGCTACGTGTTTTCTTTATGTGTCTAATTGGGTGCATTTTTTCATGATTCCTGTTATATTTTCCTTAAGTTCTGGCATTTTATGTTTCCCTCGAGGAAACATATCAGATGGGCCCAAGAGTTTCGGTATTGTTTGGAAAAGTACTGGGTCTCCAGTAGTTAGTTCATTGGCAATTGCTGCGAAGTTGCTCCTCTTTAGTCGTAAAATTCCGAAACCATTTATACTTTGGTGGATAAGGCCAAGGGGTCTTATATATTTCTCCGCTTGTTGCAATACTTTAGTGACCCGTCTGTCATCTATGGGTTGTAAACCTGTTACTGTTTCTAGAGTCTTGATAGGTGTAGATTTCATAGCACCAGTGATGATACGGGCAGCTTGGTTCTGTGTTCTGTTAATTTTGCTAAAGTGTGATTTGGAAGCCATAGCTCTGGCTGTGACTCCATACTCTAGGACTGGTCTGAATCTTCCTACGTATAGTCGTTTCAATATATTCCTGCCGATTTCTTATTAATATTAGTTCGTTTTCTGGCTTTATTTCTTGCCCTGTCTGATTTTTCTAAGTCGTTCTGCGATTCATGGTGACGCCAAGATATATATATATATAAGGTAAAAGCAGCTTTCAAAAAATTGAGGAAGATACTGTGCAATCTATATTTGACAATAGAAACAAGAAAAAGCATTCTTAAATGTTATATAGAGCCATCTTAACATATGGATGTGAATCATAGACAATAGGACAACTGACAAGAAAATCACCGGAGGCTGTAAGGTATGGCTTTACAGAAGAATGTTGAGAATACCATGGACAACTAATAATAGCAATGAAAACTTTCTGAAAAAAGCCAAAGCAAAAAAGAGAGCTAATTTCAGATATTAGGAAAAAACAATCATCGTTTTTTGGCCACGTAAAGATAAGGGAACAGCTTGAATATGTGACGACTGGAACAGTTGCGGGACGAAGAGATAGATGGAAGCAAAGAGAAAAGTTACCAGACAGCTTAAGAAGAGAATGGCTTGACAGAATGTCAACTACAGAAATGATAAATACATGAAATAAATGTTGAGATCGAAAGTTGTGAAGAGTCATGACCACCTACGCCAGCAGATATGGTAGTTGATGATGACGATAATACTGATATATACCTATGTATTATGTAATACCTATCTATCTATACTTTTATTATGTTTAACTATCTAGCATTACTTATGAATAAAGTCTACACTTTACAATTACATGACGTATCACAAACAGCAGGATTGAGAACACATTGTGATTTTTTTCAGTTACGAGCCAAAAAATTCTTCAGGTTTAGGGGAGCTAATCTTCTTGGATGACACGAACCTCTAGTTTTAGGTGTGGAAACTCCAGGGGAGTTTATCGAAAAGGTGCTCAATTATTTACATACAGTAATGTGTGACTCAGCTGGCATCTACCAATGTACATATAACAGCCGAGGCAATGAGACTAATGCAATGAGAATATATAAGAATACGATGAATGTTATTAAAGCATATGAGCTGTTAAAACACAAAATGATACATGTGTTCATATATGTTCATGCATGTGTAATGAGAGCGTCAGTGTATTAACGTATTTTACAAGTAACATTTTTTTCGTGCCATCATCAAATACAGTGCTAGCTGGCGTAGGTGATCATGTCGTTACAAAACTTTAATCTGTACAGTTCAGTTCTGCTGTTGACTTTCTAATATGCCAATCCCGTAAACTCTTCGGCACCTTTCTCTCTGTGTCCCTCACTCTCTTCATCTATCAGTTTTTTTTTCAGTTATCACTAAACATTCCGAGCCGCGATAGCTCAGTGGTTAATGAACTGGACTACCACGGACAAGGGGTAGGGTTCGATCCCAACCGGCGGCTCCGGGTTCACCCAGCCTTAAATGGGTACCGGATTTTTTCTGAGAAAGTTAAGCAGCACGGACGTAATGCCGACCACATTACCCCAAAAATGATGTGCTGAAGGTCTGTAAAATATAGGGTCACTAACACCATATTTTCCTATACGCCACTTGGCGTGACGGGGGTACTTTACTTCTTTACTTTACTAAACATTCCAGCTGTTTTCGTCTCTTTAATGATAACTTTTCTGTTGATGTGTTTCAAAAAGGTTTCTTTTTGTTTTGAAATATTTGAGAACAATCTCGTTATTCCCCGTTTAGAGATTGATGGTATTCTCATTTTTCTGTAAAACCACATATCTGCCGCTTCAAAAGCTTTAATTCTCTGTTGTCCGGTTGTCCATGATTCATTTCCATATGCCAGGATTAGCTCAATAAGACACTGACTACCTTTTGTTTTCGTTGAGGTAGGGGAAAAGAGTATTCTCATTGTCAATGATGAGTGACGTAAGATAATTTTCATTCTTTAAAATTAAGCTCTCCGATGAGCTACTTTCTACCTCACCTCGGCAGTACATAGAAAAGTAAAACCCATCATCGTGCTGAAGTCGGATGTATTGGGCCGAAAGGCGCAAACATCACAGTTTTGCTGCAAACCCCAACACAATGCAAACACGCCCACATAACGCCATTTTAAGCAAGAGGTCTAACCTTTAGTCATCGGGTGAGTGCAATCAACACTCACCACCTGAAGCTTTCCCATGTAGCCACATCATCTCGATGTTAAACTGTCAATTGTCCTTTCACCTGCAAAGTTGGAATATGTAGCCTTTAGTCATCACGTACGTCTCCAAATGAACAAAACACACATTCTCATCCCAATCTTCATTAGCTTGCACAGAATGCGCTTGCAGCTTCTGATCATGACGTATATCTCCAACAGGAATACACACACAATCTCACCTAATAATAGGTTATGGACTGCTTGTTATATACAAATAGGGTTTTGAATCGACAGAGAAATACGTTTAAAGGAAAATTGAATTCGTACAGATCAATAGTAGAGCGACCATAAGATAATGCTGGCTGTTTATGTCTCAGTCACAAAGTAGGGAAAAGAAGGCGGTTGGGTCTTCACACGGAGGTGCCATGGAGTTTGGGTTGGGGAACGCGACAACATAGGTCGTTTCGCTCGGCTTCAAAATTATATATTTAAGTTTAATGTTGATAGGAAATAGACAGTTTACTATCTTACTATTTAATGCACATTAGAGAATGCTAGTAAAAAAAGGAAAATAAAAGTACCCCCGTCACGCCGAGTGGCATATAGGGAATATGATGTTAATGACCATACATTTTACAGATCCTCGGCACATGATTTTTGGGGTAATGTGGTCGGTATTGCACCCGTGCAACTTCACTTTCCCAGAAAAAAATCCGGTCCTCACTAAAGGCTGGGTGAACCGGAAGCCGCCGGTTGGGATCGAACCCGACTCTTGTTCTTTGTAGTACAGTTCACTAACTACTGAGCTTTCGCTGCTCCCTAGAGAATGCTAGTGGTGTGTGGAGATCTTTCTCTCTGAACGCTGATTGTGATAAACGTAATGAGATGCTTGCTGAACCTAGAGATTGCTCTAATGCTGGGGTCTCTTGAACCAAGCAATTAAAACACATTTTTTAACGCAAAAAAAGAAAGAAAAACGGCGGTTTTAATAGCCAACGGGTATGCATAGCGATAGGCAAACTGAATTTTATTCCTTCATTTAAAGAAGGCTTATTACTCGTAGCAATACACATCTAGACGAGGAAAAATGAACCATTTCACATTACTATATCAGAGACATCTGTCCTGTTAGCGCAATCGATAGGCGGTTGGCTTACCGCGGCAACAGCCGGGTTCGTACCCTGGCGAGGACACCTGGGTTTTACTATTCCCTAAAAATTAGTAGGAGCCGCGATAGCTCAGTGGTTAGTGAACTGGACTACTACGGACAAGGGTAGGGTTCGATCCCAACCGACGGCTCCGGGTTCACCCAGCCTTAAATGGGTACCGGATTTTTTCTGGGAAAGTAAAAGCAGCACGGGCGTAATACCGACCACATTACCCCAAAAATCATGTGCTGAAGGTCTGTAAAATATAGGGTCACTAACACCATATTTCCCTATACGCCACTTGGCGTGACGGGGGTACTTTACTTTACTTATATCAGAGACATCGGTTCAAAATGTGCATGACTATTTATAGCAAAATTGTACTCTTAGTTACGATAAATCAGTGCGGAAAGTAAACTTGTGTGTGTGTTAACATCAAGAATAAAGTGTAGTCTCAACGGCCAGAGTGACAAATCTAAAACAATTAATTAATTAAAACATTCAAAAACTAAACAAAGTTAAAAAGCAAACAAACAAATACAACTGAAGAAAAAGTTCAAACAAATAAATAAATAAAAATGATTAAATATCAAATTAGTTAAGTGTGAAAAAAAAGAAAACACATGAACAAAATTAAGAGAAAGCGTGAAAAATAATCGCACGAATGTCGCACACAAAATAAAGCGTGTAAATTTCACAAATTTTATTTCTTATATTTTTTTTCCTAAAACATTAGCTCGCTTCCGCACATGCGCAAGTATGTAAGTAAATACGCATCAACAACAATCACGCGGTCAAGAATAGTGAAAGTCCCACTCTCCAAAGAAAATCTACCTATTCTCCTTTCGAGACGAAGACAGCACATGTGAAATAAAAATCTTAACTCTCTATGGCAGACTATTTACTATTAAGTGTCATATTTACTAATAAGTGTCATATTTACTATTAAGTGTCATATTTACTATTAAGTGTCAGACCTTTCACACCACACTCATTGTATTGCGTCATACGTCCCGAGTCTCTCAACTTCATCAAAGGAGTCCAAAAACAATGATGCAATGGAAATAATTACATCGCAATTATATTTTTATCTTAGTTTGTTTTGTTGAATGTGAATCATGGACAATAGGACAACAGACAAGAAAATCACTGAGGCTGTAGAAATGTGGTTTTACAGAAGAAATGTTGAGAGTACCATGGACAGCTAAGAAGAGTAATGAAAACGTTCAGAATGAGGCCAAAGCAAAGAGAGAGCTAATTCCCATTATTAGGAAGAAACAATGAACATTTATTTGGCCATGTAATGAGAAGATAACAACTGGAATATATTGTAAAAACTGGGAAAATTAAGGGACGAAGAGATAGAGGGAAGCAAAGAGAAAAGATACCAGGCAGCTTAAGAGAATGGTTTGGCAGGAAGTCAACAAAAGAAATGATAAATGACTGTCGGGATCGAGAGTTGTGGAGTGACATGATTACCTACGCCAGCAGGCATGGTACTTGATGATGTTAATTACTTTCGCTTGAGTTTCAAACAACTTTGGAAAGAAGTAACCTTTCTGAATAGAAAATGAGAAAATACTTCAAGACAACATGGGCGTCCTGAGATTTATTTGATGAAACAATGGAGATTGGCAGCAATAATTTTGTGGCCCGCCGGGCTTGACAAGCCAGAAATGGAAAGGTGACCCAAATACATTTTGAGGACAGTCTTTATGACACAACTATAACTGGAAATAAGGATAAAATGATTTTAAATTGTCAGATCATGGAGGAATAAAGAGAGAGAGAGAGAGAAAGAGAGAGAGAGAGAGAGAGAGAGAGAGCGAGCGAGAGAGCGAGAGACCGAGCGGTTGAAAAAAAGAGAGGGAGAGGTCGATATAAAATGCGACAGTGGGAAAGAACAGGTTTGAGATAGATAGAAAGATAAAGAGAGAAATAAAGAGAAAGAGTGATGTAGAAATCCTATACTTGTGTGTATGTTTAAATCAGACGAACGAATTGGGAAAAACATCAAGAGACCGGTTGGCGTAGGCGATCATGTCCTTCCACAATCTTCTATCTACAGTGCATCGTATCAGTTCTGTTGTTGACTGTTTTCCATGCTATGACACCAAGGAATCTAGTATTTTCTCTCTTTGTCGTCAGCGATCTCTATTTCCTTGTATTTTACCTGTTGTAACCAAGTTTTCCAACTTTCCTTTTCTCATGATGTGTTCGATAAATGTTGATTGTTTCTTTCTGATGTTTTTTATAGCTCCCTTTTTGTGTTGGCCTCTTTGAGAATTTCCTGGTTGATCTTTTTAGCTGTCCAGGGAACTTTCAACATTCTTCTGAGAAATCCTACCTCTGTGGCCTCTAATCGTCTTTTCATTGTTTGTCTACTGTCCATGATTCGCTTCCATAGGTCAGAATTGGTTCTATATAGCACCGTTGAACTGAACTCTCTTTCTCACTTTTATTCACATAGATTTGTTGCATAAGATATTTTTCATTTTCTGAAATGCTATTTTGGCCTGAGCTATTCTGTTTTTTTTATTTATTTTTATGTGGTGCATCTTCCATCTGATATTATTGTGCCTAAGTATTTGACGCGTTGCACTTGTTTCAGATTTGTCCTGTTTATTTTTATGCTGCATGATGGTGATGATTGTTTCTTTGATATGACCATTACTTCTGTTTTCTTACTGTTCAGATTGAGACCTTTCTTGTTGTTTTATTTCACTATTATGTCTATCTTTTCTTGTAGTTCATGCTCTGTCTCTGCTGTTAAGACTGTGTCATCCGCATAACTCAAATTATTTGTTTTGTGACCGTTGACTTCAATTCCTTTTTTGTCTACTGTTGATCTCATGATATGTTAGCTGTAAAGTGAAAACAAATCCGGCGACAGAACACAACCTTGTCTGACTCCTTGTTTTATAAATTGAAACTGTCCTGTTTGGTTGTTAATTCGTATACTGCTGTTTGTTGGCAGTACATGTTTTTTATGATTCGCAGATCCTTGCCATCAATGTTTAATTTCTCCAGCATATTTATAATTTCCCCATGCTTCTCTTTGTCAAATGCTTTCGTGTAGTCTATAAAGCACATATATAGATCTTTCATTACCTCTATAGATCTTTCTATCAATGTTCTTAAGATGTATATTGCTTTATTGGTACCCTTTCCTTCCACAAATACACATTGTTCCTCACTTATTTCTGGTTTTATTCTGTTCCTTACACGAATCATGATTATTCTTAGTAATATTTTCGTTATATGGCTCGTGAGACTAATAGTGCTAGTGCGATGGATAAAAAGTATACTAACATCAAAACAAATAATACCAGGGCTAAAACTAAGAAAAGCAAATTGTTATATCTTCTCAATATTCCTGTATGGTGCAGAAACATGGGCATTAGACAAGAAAACAGAACAGAAAATTGAAACCTTTGAAATGTGGACTTATAGAAGATTAGGTAGAATTGGATGAAAGGAAAAGAAAACAAACGATAAAGTTTTAAAATAACTAAAAATTAAAAGAGAACTACTAAACACAATTTTGCCCTGGCTCAGTGGTTAGTAAACTAGACTACAAAGGACAAGAGGTAGAATTCGCTCCCAACCGACGGCTTCCGGTTCACCCAGCCTTTAATGGGTACCGGAATTTTTCTGGGAAAGTAAAGCGGCACGGGCGTAATACTGACCACATTACCCTAAAACTCATGTGCCGAAGGTCTGTAAAATGTATGGTCACTAACACCATATTCCCTATACGCCACTTGGCGTGACGGGGGTACTGTACTTTTTTACTTTTTACTAAACACAATTAGAACAAGACACATGAAATTTTTGGGGCCTGTTAAAAGATACATTAGCCTACTAAAAGTAATATTGAAAGGGAAAATACAAGGTTAAAAAAGGCAGAGGCAGACCAAAACTAATTTAGGCGAGTAACATCAAAAGATGGACAAGTCAGCCTATAACAATCTGCGCCATCAAAGCAAGAGACAGTGTGGAATGGCGCTCCACGGTAGACAACCTTCGATGCGTAGACGGCACTGAATGAATTAAGAATGATGATGATAATTGTTTCTTCGATATGACCATGACTTCTGTTTTCTTACTATTCCAACTGAGGGGAATAAAGTTAACAGCCAAAAAACAAATACAATCTCCCCCCCCCCCCCTTCCAAAAAAAAAAAAAATTAATAAATAAAAAAATTATGGGAATGAAGATAACAGTCCAAAATAGATGTGAAAATGTATGTTCTTATGACTGAAACTAATATATTGCCTTTACTTACATTTACATTTGGTTATGAATGATGCAAATCTAAACTTTCATTTGTGGTTTTACTAAATAAAAACATTAGTTATTTGTTTAACTCAATCTTTATTTGATTGGAACAACTGTGGGGGATACTAGCAACATACGGAGTAAGCCAACATCTAACCAACCTTATTAAAAGTCTCTGCATCAACAGCAGCTGCAGGGTCAGAACAGCAGCAGACTACACAGACCACATCGAAGTTAGATCAGGTGTAAGACAGGGGTGCGTACTATCCCCCCTACTTCTTTATTACATACATGGACCATATATGCAAGCTAGCTAACCAATCAGAGAATGAGGAGATCAACGAGCTTTTATTTGCAGACGACAAGGCACTAATACATGAAACAATAGAAGACCTACAAGAACACTGAAACAAACTCAACATCTCAGGCACAAAATACAACATGAAAATCAACATCAACAAAACAAAAGTCATGAATGTCGCCAAAAATAAACAGAACATCAACATAACTATAGAAGGCAGACAACTAAAAACAAGTAGAGGAATTCAAATACATAGGAAGTATAATGACAAACGATAATTCTCAAACAGCAGAGATAGAATCAAGTTGCAACAAAGCTTGTCAAATCATCGGACAGTTATCACCACTATTGTCCAACAAGGAAATAACTCTGGAGGCAAAACGAGCACTATACAAATCAGTCTTCATCCCAACGTTGAGCTACCAATGGCAGACCTGGACCCTAGATGCAAGAACAATAAGAAAATAACCTCTACAGAGATGAAATGTGTTAGACCAATGACAGGAAACAGTCTGAGAGATAAGATCAGAAATTAAGAACTGAGAAAAAAGCTAGGAATAGCCCCCGTCATAGAATATATAAGGAAACAACAGATAAAATGGTTTGGCCACGTGACAAGGCAGAAAGAACAAAATACAACACAGCGATCCTTCAACAAACGTTGTGAGAACACCAGACCCAAGGGTCGACCACGAAAAAGATGGATCGATGGAATATTGGAAGCACTAGGAAACATAACAGCAGCAGAGGCGAACAGAAGAGCAAAAGACCAAAAATTATATCTCCCCACGACGCTGAAAGGCAGATGAGGAAGGAAAGAGAAGAAGATAAATAGGGTATAAATATCCAGAAGAATAAAAACTATGATAATAAATTGAGATAATACACACAACCTACAAGTAGTTATCAAAGTAGATGGAAAGAACCTAGAGAACATTTTAAAATACAGGTACTTTGGATATGCCATAACGTGTGACGAAAATGCGAGAGAGAAATATACATACGAACAGAAGAGCAAAAGACCGCAAATTATATGTCACCTCGACGCTGAAGGCAGATGGGGAAGGAAAGCAGAAGAATAGGAAGATCTTTATTGATCTGGCTGTCACACGAATGAAATATAAATAATCTTTTTTATTTGATTCGAATGTAACCTAAAATATAAACTTACGCGAACTTGTGACTCCGTTTAAATGTACTGAAGATGCCACTTGGAAATATTAATCTAAACCCAAAACTGACTTTAATATTTCATTATGAAGTGACTTTAAATCTAATATTTCATTATGAAGTGACTTTAAATCTAATATTTCATTATGAAGTGACTTTAAATCTAATATTTCATTATGAAATGACTCAAAATGTATTATTTCACTATGAAGTGACTTTAAATCTATTTTTTTTTCATTATGAAGTGAATTTAAATCTAATATTTAATTATGAAGTGACTTAAAATATAATATTTAATTACGTCATGTTATTATGTTCAATCTATGCCGTAAAACGTTCAGAGCACAGTAACTACCATATGCTTCACATTCACTTCCTGGGCTTGAAACGTCAATTAGGTGTAGAAATAAAATGTAAAATAGTCAAATTGTACTGGGTGACATGCATATGCTAGAGGTATAACACATATGTGTGTGTGTGTGAGAGAGTGTGTGTGAGAGAGAGTGTGTATGTGTGAGAGAGTGTGTGTGTGAGAGAGTGTGTATGTGTGAGTGTGTATGAGAGGGTGTGTGCGAGTGTGAGTGTGTGTGTGTGAGTGAGTGTGTGTGTGAGAGAGAGAGTGTGTGTGAGAGTGTGTGTGAGTGTGTGTGTGAGTGTGTGAGAGTGTGTGTGAGTGTGTGTGTGAGTGTGTGAGAGAGTGTGTGTGAGTGTGTGTGTGAGTGTGTGAGAGTGTGTGTGTGTGAGTGTGTGTGTGAGTGTGTGTTACAGTATAGACACACCAGTAAAGTTGTAAAGGAATGGTACCTGATTCACTAAGATGGTGAAAGTAAATAACAACAAGGAGAAGTACTTGCTTCCCACCTCTAATTTGCAGTGACTTCGAGCCATAAAATGTAATACGTCACTGTCATAAATCATTCTATTCTATTCATGGAATCAGTTCATTGCAGTCGGGGCATCCTCAAATCCGCTCCGCCGCCTGTACCGGCATTTCTCGAAGCGAATGCAGACTGATTATAATCGATTATAGGTGGATCCGTTTTTTTTTTAATCGACCAGATCCCTTTGCAACCACCAGACTCCACAGCCTCTCAATATATACATCATTGTTCCACCCATTCTCATTCTCTTCTCTTAAGGAATGAAGATGAAACTTGGCGATGTCCTCTTTGTCCAGAGAAAGGCCACACTCAGTGCTAGTTCTGCCAGCGATCCAATCGGCTATTTCATTGTCATGTACACCAGTGTGCCCTGGACAGTACACCCAGTAAACGCATTCACTTTAGAGTCGTCCAAGAGCTGTATCCACTCCTGCCGCAGTCACTGTCTGTCAATCTTCTGTAACATACTTTGCTAGTCAGTCACCAGGATCGCAAATCCACGTTCTGTGTAACCAATCATGTTATCACCGCCGTTGCTGCTTCTATCTCCATTCTCATGCTGGACACCGTAATGCTACACCTGCCAGATTCCCTAGCCACTTCTCTGCCATGTTGCTATGCCATAAAACCCCAACCGCTGCGCTGTCCGCGGAATACAGAACCATTCATGTAGATGATCAGATCCTGAGGTGATGACACATTTTCAATAAATACCCTTTTTACCACCTCGGTAGCTCCATAGGCCCAGTTGCGACGCTCCCTGCCGAAATGAATGATTACTTTGGGTTGCTTCTTTTTCTCCGTTCTTACTTCTATCCAATCCTTGTCAACCTTAATGTCATTCAGATCACATACTTTCCTTGTGGACTCATCCGCCCTCATCAATCCAGGATTTTCCACGCCTGAGGTGCTTCCCCTTGGTCGCACCCAATTCTGAATGCAAGGGATGATTTATGGGCCTTAACACATTCAAATTATATACGTTACAGTACATGACTCGACAATAAAAAACATTAAGGGGAAACAAAGAATGTTACCAAAACAAGAATAAAAAAGACAAGAAGAAGCTTTCATTAAAAATTTATAGAAATCAAAAGAAACTAGATTAGATACAAAAATGAATATTTCTTATTTTTAATGCAAAGTCCGTTTTACTACAGATCTGAGAACCAAGGGGAACAGCAAAACTAAAAGTTCAGAAAATACAGACTTTTGTTAATAGATGTCCGCATAAAATAATAAGATAAAAATGGCAGGACAAAATTGCTAACATGAAACTATGAGAAAGTTCTAGACAAACGCCTGTAGAAAGAACATTATGACGGTGTTGGATGGGAAGCTGGAATAAATACATTTCAAACGAAACGATAATAGACGAATCGATAAAAGAATACGTGTCCGAGGTTCATAAGATGACGGAATTGAAAATACATCGGTCATATGCTGAGATTAAATGAAGAAAGGCTTCCAAATAAGGCATTCATGTGGAAACCATCTTGTAAATGAAAACAAGGCAGGCCAAGAGAATCCTCACGTAAAAAAATATTAGGGAAGGATCAACCATGGAATCAGAAATAGCAAAAAACTAGCAGCGAATCGTCAATCATCATCATCATCATCATCATCATCAAGTACCGGGCCGACTGGCATAGGTGATCATGTCTCTCCACAACTTTCGATCTCGACAGTTCTTTATCATTTCTGTTGGTGACCTTCTGCCAAGCCATTCTCTCAAGCTATCTGGTATTTTCTCTCTTTGCTTTCCTCTATCTCTTCGTCCCTCAATTTTTCCAGTTGTTACAATATATTCCAGTTGTTCTCTTCTCATTACATGGCCAAAATATGATGATTGTTTCTTCCTAATATTGGAAATTAGCTTTGCCCTCTATCAGAACGTTTTAATTACTCTTCTAATCTGTCCTTGGTATTCTCAACATTCTTCTGTAAAACCACATTTCTACAGTCTCCAGTGATATACTTGTCTGTTGACCTATTATCCATGATGCACATCCATATGTTAAAACTGGTTCTTCATAAAAAAATTAAGAACTATTTCTCTTGTTTCTATTATCAAAAATGGATTGCATAGTATCTTCCTCATTTTCTGGAAAGCTGCTTTGCCTGAGACATTCTGCATCTCACCTCTTTTGTACATCTTCCGTCTGAGGTTAACAAAGTTCCCAAATATTTAATTTCATTTACCTGTTTTAATATTGTTCCACTTCTCTTTATTTTGCACTGAGGTGATGCATTTTTCTTTGTTGTTACCATTACTTCTGTCTTTTTGCTATTAAGGCTGAGTCCTTTATTTTTGCTTTCTTTCACTATAATGTCCAACATTTCTTGTAACTCATTTTCACTCTTAGCGATTAAGACTGTATCATCAGCATACCTTAGATTATTTATATTATGACCTCCAATTGTTATTCCAGGCATGCCCCTTATGGATCTTAAAATAATCTCACTATAACTATTAAACAAATCTGGTGACAGCACACAACCTTGTCTAACATGCTGTTTTATTGTTGTGGCGATTCATGATTGTACAAAGAAGTTACGACGGTGGTTTTCCGTTGCCTTCCGCCAATCATAGAGAACTATTATTCCCGCCCTATGTACTGTCTTCGGCCCGAAAGGAAAATGAATGTTGGATAGGGCATGCATTGCGGAAGGCAACTGATATGTTACACGACAGGCTCGTTTTTGGAATCCCCACTAAAGGGACAATAAGAAAGGTCAAAAATACTTCGGAAAGATAGGTGGAAACAGATGAAATAAGATGGGGATGACAGGTAGAAACAGATGAAACAAGCAGGTGATGACAGGTGGAAACAGATGAAACAAGCAAGTGATGACAGGTGGAAACAGATGAAACAAGCAGGTGATGACAGGTGGAAACAGATGAAACAATATGGGAATGACAGGTGGAAACAGATGAAATAAGATGGGGATGACAGGTGGAAACAGATGAAATAAGATGGGGATGACAGGTGGAAACAGATGAAACAAGATGGGGATGACAGGTGGAAACAGATGAAATAAGATGGGGATGACAGTTGGAAACAGGTGAAACAAGATGGGGATGACAGGTGGAAACAGATGAAACAAGATTGGGATGACAAGTTTAAACAGATAAAACAAGCTGGAAATGACAAGTTTAAAAAGATGAAATAAGCTGGGGATGACAAGTTTAAACAGATGAAACAAGCTAAGAAAGACAAATGGAAACATGAAACAAGCTGGGGATGACAAATGGAAACAGATGAAACAGGCTGGGGATGACTATGAATAATTGTAGAAAACCAACACCAAACATGTTATAAAAATCTTGTTTAAGATGCATGCTACAAACTGTGTTGAAACGATGTAGGAGACTTTCAATTGTACCGGTTTTAAATGTCAGCTTTGATATCTTCTGACTCAAATGTATTCACTAATAGAAATCAATTTTAATCTAGACTTTCATGACTGCGTGTTTAAATTACAACTTCGTATATGAGATGAACTAAATCTAAACTCGAATTCTCTTTTGATTGACTCAAATGTAGATTTTCTGATGACTCATGACATAATATTTTATCTGGAGCTTTTCTGAATCTTACATGCGATGTTTTCTATTAACGTAAAGGGGAAAAAACTGAATTGAAAGTGACTGCAGACAAAAATAATGAAAATCCGAATATTCTATGAAAACAACATTAGCGCAAATGGAAAGGCTTTACATTACACATCTAAAAATGATATATTTTGGAAGGCTAATATGATAAAATGGCAATTGGTTGCCTCTAAAGAGAGTAGTTATATCAGAGAAGCGAAACAATATTTAGGTAAATGTACAATAACATGTATCATTGTTAGCAGAAGAGTTATAGTAAATGAAACAAATCTTAACATATCCGGTAAATCATAGGGAATTATTAGAGAACAGTATTAGATAAAAGGACTTATTTTCCTTTGTTCTCCCACTTCTTGGTTTGCTTATTAAATGTTTGCTAAAAGTTCATGTATGCAAATAATTTAATTAATGTGGTAAATAGATGAAACAAATAGTTACGGATAAGTAACATGGTAAAAAGAAAAGTGAAGTAGATATTTAGCAGATATATAGGGCAATTAGAGTGGGAAATAGAAGAAATAGATATTTAGAGACAACGTGGAAAAAGATGAAATAGATATGTGCTTACAATTAACTTGGGATATAGAAGTCGATAAGTGCTGACAATTAATGTGGGATATAGAAGTCGATAAGTGCTGAAAATTAATGTGGGAAACAGATGAAGTAGTCCCCATCAAGGCCAGATCGTGTCGTGCTGATAGGGCTTGATCATCACCAGGGACTAAAAATCAAGGGGTTAAGGCAAAGAAATGCAAATGAATGCATAAAAATGAGAAGCTGCAGTAAAGCTGAATATAAAGGAAAATTGAAAAAAAAAGAAAAAAAAAGGTATGGTATGGTATGGACCAGCGTCCACGGCACAGGGAAGTCATTTGCTTTTCTTTACCTGTATACCACTGAAAATCAAGATGGCCAGGCCTTCCTATTCCCGAGCAAGACCACAGTCTGCTCTAGTAAGTTTAAGTGTTGAAGCCGGAAACAACCAGCCAAAAGGCGCACTTCAACAATCAGGATGCCACGCAATCACGCCAATGGGAATATGTCTATAATTGCGAATCGATGTGGCACTCGTCCTGTCACGGACACTCAGCCAGGTGTTGTACCGGGCCCTCAACTTCGAAAGGGCCCAGCCACTGTTACTGGATTTCCTGTTCAACCGTCCCGTGGTGTCAGAGGGCGAAAGAATAGAGCTACTGGCCAATCAAAACTAAGACCACTTAAAATAATGCAATGTAATGCTGAAGGCAGCAACAACAAAAGAGATGAGTACAGTAAAAGGATAAAGTTGGAAAATATCCTACATAAAAAACAAGTAAGCGTATGCTGCTTGCAGGAAACCCATCTAAACAAAGACATAGGCTTGAAGATTAGGGGATATCAGCGTTACCGATCAGACAGCAAAGACAGACAAAATGATGGAATATTGACATTTGTAAAGAACAACATCAATGCATGTCAACTTGATGTGTATATGGATGGAGTGGAATATGAGATACTTCACCTCAGGATAGAAAATACGGACCTTCATTTACTCAACCACTACTGCCCGAGCTAGCATTAAACACAGTGTCATTGGAATAAAAATGATTGTATGTGGAGACTTTAACAGCCATTCACAGAGCTGGGGTTATGAACATATGGACATGAGAGAGGGAGAGCTTGAAAATTGGCAGGACGAAAGTAGACTTATATTGCTAAACCAGACAACAGATCCACCAACATTCTATTCCAGATCATGGCATACCACATCTACACCAGACCATGCTTTCAATTCACCAGACCTGCTTTGGAATATTACACGTATTGTTGGAAAACAACTTCGAGGCAGCGACCACCGACCAGTCTTTTTAGTGGTGCAAAATGAGGCCGTCAGGGAGAGCAGCACTCTCACCAGATGGAATTACAAGAAAGGCAGACTGGAGAATGTATCAACAACACACCAGTGTACTCACTAAAGATCTAAATACAGGCATCAACAAAATCTTATGAATTCAGTAAGCTAATTTTACAAGCTGCCAGTGAAACAATACCTAGAGGGGCACGGAAACACTACAAACCATACTAGAGTAGTGAACTAGAGCAACTGCACAATGACATGGAAACATCTCGAAAGCAAGCATAAAATAACCCTTGCCAGAAACCCCACAATAATTATCAGCATGCTAAGGCCAAATTTCAAAAGGTTAAACTACAAACCAGACGAAGAAATTGGAAAGAGAAAACAGAGTTCAGGAATCCTGAACGAGACACAAGAAAAGTGTGGAAGCTTGTAAAACAACTGAGTGATGAGTGTACAAAAAGGAACACCAAAATTACACTAAAGAAGGATGGAAACATCTTAACAGGTAAGCAGGTAGCAAATCAATTTTCAGACTCCTTTGCAAAAAAATAAAAACCAATAATATTAATATGAAATAAGCCTAAACCAAATTGTTGCAAAGATCTATGAATGCATTGAACTCATGGACAAATAGATGGTGTATCTGCACCAATAGAGACAAAATACTGACAATGTAGTACTACGCTTTTCACTCTCTCCCCAAAAAAACAAAAAAAAAAAACAGAGGACATCTACATAAACAATGAGCCTGTGAACGAGGACATACAAGCTTCTTATCTCTGAGTTACATTTGACAACAAACTATCTTGGAAACAGCAGATTTAGAAGGCAACCAAAAAAAGCAAGGAGAGCGCTGGCTATTTTAACAAAGCTGCGTGGAATCACGTGGGGTGCGAGTAGAAAAATACTCAGTAAAGTTTACCAACAGAGTATATGCTCATATCTAGAATATGGATCATCTGCATGGTGCTGAGCACCGAACACCACACTGCAAGAGCTGGATAAAGTACAAAACCAGGCAGTTAGGGCCATCTCAGCAGCAATGAAATCAACACCAATATTGGAGATGGAGAAATTGTGGAGGATACCAGCACTGAGTGAGCGGAGGAACACAAAGGTGCTGATATAGACAGAAAAAATGTAATGCATACTGAGATATCCAATAAAGGAGCGATTCCAAAGTCTTGCACTGGGACAGCTTAAGAGAAGCAGTTTCATCCACCAAGCCAAACAAATTTGTAGACAAACATCAGACATACCAAGAGTTGTCAGCCCCCTACTGCCCATACTAGAAAAGATTCCCTAGATAGAGGAGTCTGGATTGTCAAAACAAATACAGATAGAAGTTAAAGGAATACTTGACAAGAAGGAACATAATATTTTACAGCGCAAAACAATAACTCTCATTTTCTTGAATGAAGAATACCCACAAGATCTATAGTTTCGGGTGTATACAGATGGATCAGCACAGAATGAAGTAAAGAATGTGGGAGCAGGTGAATACATAAAGGTAAAGTAAAGTACTCCCGTCACGCCAAGAGGCGTATAGGGGAAATATGGTGTTAGTGACCATAAATTTTACAGACCCTCGGCACATGATTTTTGGGGTAATGTGGTCGGTATTACGCCCGTGCCGCTTTACTTTCCCAGAAAAAAATCTGGTACACATTAAAGGCTGGGTGAACCGGAAGCCGACGGTTGGGATCGAACCCTATCTTTTGTCCTTTTGTAGTCCAGTTCACTAACCTCTGAGCTATCGCGGCTCCCAGGTGCATACATAGAGTAACCAAATAACACTAAGAATATGAATAAAATAACAACGGGGAAATATTTTCACAATTACGATGCAGAAATCCAAGCAATAAAGTTGGCAATAGAAAAACTGCGTAACAGTAATCTTAGCGCACAGCCTGTAGTGTTTTTGACAGATGGAAGATCAGTACTCCAGGCGCTACAAACCAGAAAATTACCACATCTACAGACCTTATTGACTGAACTCTGCAAGCACCACAGGGTTGCCCTGCAGTGGATCCCATCTCACTGTGGAATACCAGGAAACGAGAGGGCAGATCAGCTAGCAAAGGAAGACACAACAGGCACATAACTAGATACACCGGTTACATACCATCAGAAGAAACAAATTAATCAGAAGACCACAGGCCCCTAATCATGATGCCTTTCATAATATGAATAGATGTGAACAAGTTACCATTATACGCCACAGAACAAGACACAGTCGACTCCACAGTCACATGTACACAAAATACATGATCCACAACTCAACTACATGTTGACAGGCGCCCCAGACTGATAAACACATACTACAAGACTGTACAGAATATAGTAGACTAAAGAAAATCCATTGGCTAATAGATACAGCACTACAGACAAAACTATATGGGCCACTGCAGGAATGACAAAAGACTGTAAAGTTTATACAGGAAACGACATTGCAGATATAGACAATACTTCAGGCGAACGAAAGATAGATAGACAGGTGAAATAGTTATGTGATGCCAAAAACATGGGAAATAGATGAAGTAGTTATGTGGGACCAAAAAACATGGGAAATAGATGAAGTAGTTATGTGGGACCAAAAAACATGGGAAATAGACGAAGTAGATCTGTGCTGACAATTAACGTGGAAAATAGATGGAGCAAAAATGTTGGTGCGATTAATTTACATGTTAATATATATGAACAAATGAGTGAGGTCACTTAATGTGACAAATAAAAAAGTGGACATGTGATTACCTATGACAGCAAACTAGGTAAATATGAAATATCATATAAAACATAAATAGCCTTGACATAACAAAGGGGATTTAAGAGAAATTTTAATTTTTTATTGAAGCGTATATTTTTTGCCAAATTATACCATTCCTGTGAATATCTAGTGTAGTATAATCATAGAAAAAAGGATTGACTCAAAACAGAATAAGAAAGGTAGAAGACATTAATGTGGAAGAGTAAAAAGATTTTTTAAAAAGAATTCGAGTGACAGCACATGTTTATGAACATGACGAAGCAGAACTCAACCAGCGACAACGTCACTCATTTCATGAAACAGCGATTGATTTTCCTACATAGTAAACAAGAAACAGGTGGGCTCTCACCAAAATCATGAGCTCAGACTTTGAGATTTGGCTTGTCCCATAGAGATGGTCAACAATTCATCACAGTAGACAACTCATCTCTGTAATTGAAATCTTCTAGGTCAGTGATTGTCAAAATCTTGATAGCCGCGGCTCATCTTTTTTTCCAGTTAATGATATACCGGTGGCACGGTTTGGCAGTTACGATCGTATAAGTCTGGTAACCTCTGATTCTTGTATCAATTTTTGGCGCGCAACGTAACAGTCAATGGGACATGGGAAAGCTTGTGCTCGTATTTACTTTGTTTTCGTTAATATGATTTTACTGGGCATCCTGATAGTACATGATCATCATCCATCATCGTCATCGTCAATATCATCATCATCATCATAAGCATCATCATCATCATCATGATTCAACACCAACATCACCACCACCATCATCATCATATGCCATGCCGGTTGGCGTAGGCGATCATGTCCTTCCACACTCTTCTATCCACAGTGCATCGTATCAGTTCTGTTGTTGACTGTTTTCCATGCCATACACCAAGCTATCCTGTATTTTCTCTCTTTGTCGTCCGCGATTTCTCTTTCACTGTATATTGCCAGGGGTAACCAAGTATTCCAATTTTCCATTTCTCATGATCTGCCCAAAAAATTTTGTGCACACCGTGAGTTGTGTGTCTCATCCGTTTTGATCATGTTTCGATATTCCAATTGTTTACAATTAATGATGATATCGTATGACAGGGAACAGTTGACTGTGTTCACTTTCTGCTCGGTTTCGCCTTATGTCTTTTGGCGTGTGCTGAGACTGCTACGATGTGGACTACAGTTACCTTTCTTTTTTTGGGAGATGAGATATTAATTCGGATGATTACGCTGGCACGGGCGGTTGAGCAATTATGAATTTTAATTCGTTTGCAGTGATACCAGGGCCTTCCATAACCATCCAACCAAATGTTGATTGTTTCTTTCTGATGTATCTTAAGATCTCCATTGTTGTATTGGCCTCTTTGTGTATGCCCTCGTTGGTCTTTTTAGCTGTCCATGGAACTTTCAACATTCTTCTGAAAAATCCCATCTTGATAGTACATATAAGATGATAAATACCGTCAGAACTAACACTGTCCTGTAAAAACTCGTTTACGTACAAAAAAATATGAACCCTATGTGAATGTTGTCATTTTATGGTTTCTAATCACTGAGTAGACACACAGCACTATCCTCGGCGCGACGCCCTTTCCAAAGTTAGACTGATCTTCTAGGGGTCGTGGCGTACACTTTGGGAAGCACTGTTCGAAACTAACGATCAGAACGTTCGATAAGTGCCTAGATTGGGAGCTCTAATAAACGTGATATGCAAATACTATGTGTGCGTTATATTGTCTCCTTCATTGGCCGATAGCTGATCCGAGTAGCAGAAGAAAGGCGGCATTGTTCAGATTAGTCATTACTGGGACTCTACTGCAAAGAAAAGGGCGAGGGGGTGGGGTAGTTGATAAGCCTGTGTAACAACTGAATGATGTTAAAACGGTACAGCAAATAAAGGACCGCTAACAAAGATGAAAACGTGAAAAGAAAAATAAAGTGGAGTTTGCAAAATGATAAATCTGTCTAGAGTGCATCATACTCACAATTTGTACCTAAGTAAATGTACTTAAGTATATTTACCTATGTATGTGTACCTAAGTATATGTACCTAAGTATGTGTACCTAAGTATATGTACCTAAGTATGTGTACCTACGTATATGTACCTAATTAGATGTACCTAAGTATGTGTACCTAAGTATATGTACCTAAGTATATGTACCTAAGTATATGTGGCTAAGTATGTGTACCTAAGTATATGTACCTAAATATGTGTACCTAAGTATATGTACCTAAGTATGTGTACCTAAGTATATGTACCTAAGTATATGTACCTAATTATGTGTACCTAAGTATATGTACCTAAGTATGTGTACCTAAGTATGTGTACCTAAGTATGTGTGCCTAAGTATGTGTATCTAAGTATATGTAGCTAAGTATGTGTACCTAAGTATATGTACCTAAGTATGTGTACCTAAGTATATGTACCTAAGTATATGTACCTAAGTGTGTGTATCTAAGTATGTGTACTTTAGTATATGTACCTAATTATATGTAGCTAAGTATGTGTACCTAAGTATATGTACCTAATTATGTGTACCTAAGTATATGTACCTAATTATATGTAGCTAAGTATGTGTACCTAAGTATATGTATCTAAGTAAATGTACCTAAGTATATGTACCTAAGTATATGTATGTAAGTAAATGTACCTAAGTATATGTACCTAAGTATGTGTACCTAGGTATATGTACCTAAGTATATGTATCAAAGTATATGTATCTAAGTAAATGTACCTAAGTATGTGTACCTAAGTATTTATGTACCTAAGTATATGTAATTAAGTATATGTAACTATGCAATACTTATATACTTTTACCCACAAATCTTTACCCCCTTTCCCCCCCCCCCTCCCTCCCCCCCCTCTTAATTTGACCTTAATTCGACAACTTACGGTTATAGGCACACTCCTAACTATCCTATTATTGTTCCCACAGCTTTTACTAATGACAAATTCAGCAGCTATTTTATCACAAAATCAGTCACAATCCATTCATCTCACAAAACAAATTTGTGAGCTCTCGTATTAACCAAACGACCAACCAAAGCATGAAATCTCTCATCAATCAACTAATAACTTAACTAATCGACTAAATAACAAGTGAAATTGTTGCTAGTAACCAACCAACCAATCAATAAAGTTGTTCTGTTGCATGTGCAGAGTTCACTGTAAAATGAAGAAAGGAATGACATAACAGCAAACTAACTAACAAAATAAACAGACAGCGGTTGTCTAAGCAGTGTTTTGATTAACTGAACCTATTAACTAAACCAAATCATTTCGGCTGAGTGGCTACTGGGGTCCTGGACACGGTGAGAGGAGAAAAGTACAGCCCCACTGCCCCAATTGTCACGTGTGTCGTTAAGAGGCGAATAAGGTGGATGGTCTTCACCAATGAAACGGAGTCCGTGCATCCTAGCTGAGGCCATCTTCAGTGCTTTCACTGGTGTGTGGTGGGCGTACTTCAAATTGGGTAGCATGCTGAGGGGATAAGTGGATCTGAGCACCATATGGTTGTCTGTTACATAATGAGGAATATCTTCAGACTAAACTAAACTAAACTAAACTAAACTAAACTAAACTAAACTAAACTAAACTAAACTAAACTAAACTAAACTAAACCAAACTAAACTAAACTAAACTAAACTAAACTAAACCAAACTAAACATCCAAACAACCAGTATTTGTCTAAGGATATATATTGTTTGGCTAACAGTTAATAATCCAATTAATAACGCGCACTAATCTGTCAATGAACCAATCACTCAATCGTTTCCACGTACTCAACAATAAATCAGTCAAACCATCAATCAACCGGAAAACCAAGCTACCAATACCCAGCTATGTGGAGAATAAAATGATAAAGCTATAACTCGGTTTATTGAAATATGAAGCTGATGTAGATTATGATAAACAAATGGTGCTAGTTGTGATCAACCACTGACAAAATAAAGCACAGACTAGTTCAGCATGTCATCAATGCTAACAAAATAGATATTGTTGTTGTTGTTGCGTTCGCCAGCTTTCAACTCCGATGAAGTCCCTAGAGACTAGGAACTGAATTTTGCGTGTTAATCCATTTTTCCCTGGCAGCCGTGTGAGCAGGGTCCCTCGCCGCACAGGCAGATAACTCCGACTTCAGAGGTACTCATGTTTTTTTCCGTCGATGAATAACTGACGTTTCAAGCCGGGCCTCGCTGCTGAGACCAGGGGTGGTTGTCGCAGAGAGAAATCATAAATAAAATTCCCAACCGGTCTAGCCGAGATTTAAACCCACAACCTCTCTGTCCCGAGGCCGGCATCTTGCCTCGAGATCAACCAGTCCCCCATGAACTTGGAATATGAGGAAACTGGAACAAGGAACACTTTTCATGCATAGCCTGAAATGGTTCCTGTCGCCTATCCACCATATACATGTACCAGAAGTTCACGTCCCCCCGAAAGTGATGATCGTCATATTTCTTTAAAAAATGTATAGCGCTTGATGATGTTAGGCCATCGTTGTTTACTCCAATTTCGAACATATAAACACACAGTTAGTCGTCAGATTATCCCCGTCGCACATCAAATAACAGACCGTAAGATTAGCGTATTGTCGGTCTAGGGATTTACGATGAGCCAAAATTATTTTCATAAATAAACTATTTAATTTATATTGGGACCCAAAGGTTTTAAAGGAGTATCAGGCAACTGAAAGCATCACACTAAAATGGTTCTTTATATAAAAGTAAGCAACGGAAGGTACTAAATGTAAGTTTAATCTAGTGTCATGGCGACAAAACAGCCTCGTAAAAACTTCAGGTGTGACGTATATGAAATATGACGTCAATGTCTATATTTTCGAACACGGCATATTTCTGGATAATGTATTCCTCACTACGTCACTAAAGTTCTCGAACACCATCCATTTGTCCTCAGCAGACGAGTTCACTAACCACTTCGCTACTTCGACGACCTCACTTGTAATCATGAATATAATAAAAAGTAGCTAAGATAGTGAACACTTAAGAAAGCGAATATAATGTAGAATTCACAAACACGCGAAGTAAATTTAGAATTATAAAGTCTGTACTATTTCTGGAATAAGTAAGAATGAACGAAAAATTCCACTAACAAACAAGCAAATAAAAAATAATAAAAATAAAAAGTTAACAACCCTAAGGTTTGACTTTCACGAAAAAAACTCTTCCGGTAACTACCCTGTTTCCTGTCTTGCTACCCTACCTAAATTGTCGCGGCCGATTTAATTATATTTAGAAGCCGACCAATATTTGATGCCAGTGGCGCTGTTGAAGAGCTTGACACCGAATCGTTAATGGGAAAGGAAGGATTAGTAGTTCAAGGCTTGAAAGATGAACTTGTAAGACATTTTTATTTCGGTCATTGAACATTTTTATTTTGGAGAATGGAAGACGCTAATGATGAAATAATAATAATAATAATAATAATGATAATACAATAAATGCAAATATTTATTTTAGGGAAAACATCAGACCTAAAACAAATATAATTTATGCAAGAACACTGGTATTTTAAAAGAGGTAGGGTTCGATCCCAGCCGACGGTTTCCGGGTTCACCCAACCTTAAATGGGTACCGGATTTTTTTCTGGGAAAGTAAAGCGGCACGGGCGTAATATCGACCCTATTACCCCAAAAATCAAGTGTTGAAGGTCTGTAAAATTGATGGTTACTAACACCGTATTCCCTACACGCCATTTGGCGGGACGGGGCTCTTTACTACTTTACTGGTATTTTAACGGCAATCGGTTAAAAACCAACACCACTAGAAGTTATCGCAGAAAGAAATAGATAATCAGTAGTTGACTTGAATCGCAAATCTTCGGCAAATACCGTGAGGTAAAACCGTGCTAACGTAAACTGGTAGACTGTTATCACAAGTAACTAAGGCTAGTCGTGCACAAATATCCCCCACGATCGAGCAATAGACGATTAGTATTCGAGAAAACATTTTTATATTCAATCTTGCTTTTTTTAAAAAATTAAGTGTAGTAACACAAATAACCTCAGATGGTAGATATACAACAGATGTGAGATGGTAGATGTACACAGAGGTGATATGGTAGATGTACACAGAGGTGATATGGTAGATGTACACAGAAGTAAGACGTTGAATGCCTCAGGCAAAGGCAGCTTTAAAAAACTGAGGAAGATACTGTGCAATCAATTTTTGATAATAGGAACAAGGAAAAGAGTTCTTAAATATTATGTAGAGCCAGTCTAAACATATGGATGTGAATCATGGACAATATGACAACATATAAGAAAATCACTCGAGGCTGTAGAAATATGGTTTTACAGAAGAATGCTGAGAATACTATGGACAGCTAAGAAGAGTAATTAAAACTTTCTGAAAGAGGCCAAATAAAAAAGAGAGCTAATTTCCAATATTAGGAAGAAACAATCATACATTTTTGGCCATGCAACGATATGGGAACAGCTTCATAATATTATGACAATTGGGAAAATTTAGGGATAAAGAGATCGAAGGACGCAAAGAGAAAAAATACCAGGCAGCTTAAGAGGATGGCTTGACAGAAGATTAACAACATAAATGATAAACAATTGTCGAGATCATTCTGGAGAGATATGATCACCTACGCCAGCAGGCATGGTACTTGCTGATGATGATGAACAACACAAAGACAAGCTGTAAGGCATTTGTGTTTTTTTGTTACTTTGCAAAACTATCTTAAATTGCAATGCCCTGTGCCGAAATGTTGGTTAGTTCAGTCTGTTCTTATCTTTTGTAGCTTGTGGATTTTTTCTGACTCAAAACAATGGTTACTTGCTTGGTTCTGGTCAAGCAGCTGAGGCCTATGTTATAAAATCCAGTGCCATTTTCTTACTTGGAATTTATGGGTATTCCGCTCGATCCATGACTGGAGTCAGACAATATACTATCACACTAATGTGGTACATAAGTTAGCACCCTTGTACTGCTCCAACAGTCTGACCCACACATATAGTGTTATATATCATATTTATTTTTATCTGCAAACGCAAATAAGTGTTATATATCATATTTATTTTTATCTGCGAACACAGATATGTGTTTTTTTTTTTACCATATACTTATTTTTGTCTACGCACACAGATAATTATTAAATGTCTTACGTTACATACCTGCTTATTTGTCTCTACTCACACAGAAAGAAATTTTTATGCCATATACACATCATGCCCAATTTGCTCAATATGTTGTGTTCTTGGTTTAATTGATTCCTCTTACCATTACACAAAGTGAATGTTGTTAGAAAATGTATTTTTGTTGTTTTGCCGTATTCCATTTAAGCAGAAATGATTGTCTACATTAGTATAGAAAGACAGCTGTCCCCTATACTTCAACACCAAGCAATACCTATCACCACCAAGAAACATATTTTATATAGAGTATTTCCATTCCTACATTGTGCTATCCATACCAAACATAATAACTTGGAACTAATCATAAAATAAATCTTGTCACCACAGAGATGAGATGTCTGAGAAAAGCGCTTGAAGTGACCATACATGAGAGAAACATAAATAATATCATAAGAGAAAGAGTAGATCTTGAACCAATCTTAAAATACATAAAAAAACAAGTAAACTGGTTTGTCCGTCTAGAATGTATGTCGTGCGATTCTTTACTACATTAGGCATATAATATAAGAGGAGACGGGAGAAGAGGAAGTGACGACACAGTGTAAGGCGGAAAAACAACATCAAAGAAACCCGACAACAAAAATTGACAATGATTGAAGCCGACAAAAGGTCGAGATCCAGAACTTTATATCTCCCTCGACACACGAATAAATATAAGAAAAAGTGAAGAAATAAAGAAGAAAGTATTGGAAGACATCTGACGTCTAATGCAAACAAAAGTCAATGATTCTGTCCATGCTATAAGGTATATTGGGAATACGGCATTAATGCCGATATATATATATATATATATATATATAATTTGCGTTCGCGAATTATCACCTAGGAACTCAATTTTGCGTGATAATCTGTTTTTCCCTGGCAGCCGTGTGCACAGGGGTCCCTTGCCGCCCAGGCAGATATCCCCGTCTTCGGAGGTACTCATATTTGTATCCGTCTATGAGTAATTGACGTTACAGGTCGGGCTTCGCTGTTAAAAACAGGTGTGGTTGCCGCAGAGAGAAATCATAAATAAAAATTCCAACTGGTGCAGCCTGAATTTGGACTCATAACCTCTCTGTCTCGAGGCCGACGCCTTGTATCGAGACCAACCAGTCTCCCATTTTTGTTAGTGGTCAACAGAAAATGTAATGGGCGGTGTGATCAATATCATGCCAGGACGTTTCAACTTAACAGAAACATCCGGTAACAATTTTTATGTTCTGGTTAAACTTAAAGCGTCATCGATCTGGATTGAATCTAATCTCTTTTGTTCATTTCACTAACCAGCGAGCTATTGCGGATCTCAAGTGAAACAAATAGAGGGTGGGGGAGATTCAGATAACTATGAGGTCTAGTGATGTAACACAACACACACACACAGCAGAAACAGATTCAAGATGCTAAAGAGCTTTGCCAGATTTTTCTCCACATCATATATCAAGGATGTAACTTAGGCCCAAAAAGAACACTCTACAACACAATCTTCATTCCAGCGTTGTGCTGTCGATGCCAGAGCTAGACTATAGATGCAAGAACAATCAGAAATATAACTACTACCTAAATGAAATGTGTCAGACGCATGACAGGAGGCATCCTGAGAGACAAGATCGGATGAATTAAAATCGAACACTGGAAAAATGTCCCCTATTAAGTACATAATATAACATAAGTTGTAAAACATAAAGAAACTACAACTAAAATAGATTGATCACGTGATATAAAAAAAACAGTATGATACAACGACCAATCACTAATGCTACGAGAACACCGGATTCAAGAATCGGGAACCAACAACTTAGTACTTTCCTGCCAGAGTTTCACACCACAAGAGACATTTAAAGTAAAAACTCAAGAGAACCAACGCCGTATACAATAAACCAACAGCTCCCACTATCATCTGGGATAGCAACTGCGGTCTATTATAACAAAGAGTTAGTCTGATGTTGAAGGAACGCGCCTCACCAGAAAGTAGGCAAACCCTCTCAAGCAATCAACAATCAATTCGAGGGTCGATTACGAAAACCATGGATTGATTGATTATTAGAAACATTAGGAAACAACAGCAGCAAAGGCTAATGGAAATGCAAAAGACCGCAAGCTAGATTGTTCTTTGACGCTAAAAGCAAATGAGGAAGAAAAAAACAGAAATAAAGTGAAGAGATATCGCAGATTCTCTTTTACTCTCTGCTATTTCGCCTTTATCGTCTGCACGTGTTTGAGATGCTCCATTATTTTTAAAAAAAATTATTTTGATTGTTTGTAGAGAGGGCGATGCTAACTGCACGGTTTGTGCTTCCCTTACTCCAGCAAATGTCCTGAACAATTTCCCTATTTTTTTTCACTTGATCAATTCTGCGATTCTTGCTTTTGAATATTGTTTTCGCAAATAGACAATAACTATTAGTTTGATGGGATCATCACATCCTGAGTCACGTTGATTCTGCTATGGATTTAGATAAGTAAACAATCCAAATGTGCCACTCTTGAATCCATTTCCTTGTGTAAATTTCAAGTTGCCTCGAGTTATTGAGTTATTGAGTTATTTGCGAGTCATCATCATTGCACTCCGAACATGTCCATAGGTGCTCAGATCCCCTCCTCAGCAATTCCCTCAGTGTCCAGCGACTGACGACTCCAGTTCTACGTTGGTTGATAAGTCTTCTTACACTCATTCCCAAGGAGTGTGCATGATGATGGATACATTCACAGTTTTCACAAATACATCGCTGCTTTGATTTCAGACATAACAAGCGCACTTTATAATATCCGCAAGACGTCACGCCAAGTGGCGTATAGGGAATATAGTGTTAGTGATCCATCATTTTTACAGACCTTCGGCACATGATTTTTGGGGTAATGGGGTCGGTATTACGCCCGTGCCGCTTTACTTTCCAAAATAAATCCGCTACCCATTAAAGGCTGGGTGAACCTGGGAGCCGTCGATCAGGATCGAACCTTTTGTCCTTTGGCATATATAGACTTGGTACTATTTTAGTAACTGACAAAAAAAGCATGAATTATTTTTGCATGCCTACCGGCCCGTCTGCGGCATGTGTTTCGCGGTTATTATGCGTCGTGATCTTCTACGTCTGTCAGTTTTCAGGAATGATTGGTTAAATATGCATTACATTTCATATCCGGTTCAGTTTCCTTTGGAAACAAGAACATTGTATTTGTTTTACACACAGAACATTTTACCTGTCTCACACACAGAACATTTTACCTGTCTCACATACAGAACATTTAACTTGTCTCACTCGCAGAACGTTTTATTTGTCTCACATATAGAACATTTTACTTGTCTCACAAACGGAACATTTTACTTGTCTCACACTCACAAAATTTTACTTGTCTGACTCGCAGAACGTTTTACTTGTCTCACACATAGAACATTTTACTTGTCTCACACACGGAACATTTTACTTGTCTCACATACGAAACATTTTACTTGTCTCACACACGGAACATTTCACTTGTCTCACACATAGATCATTTTACTTATCTCACACATAGATCATTTTACTTGTCTCACACACAGAACATTTTACTTGTCTCACACATGGAACATTATAGCATGGTTCAGTCCAAGAAGAATTGTTTTTGACTTTCCCCAGTTGTTTATATTCCTGCCTACATTGATCATAATTTACCTGTCTCCCAAGGGCGCTAACAAGCTTTTGATGTGCCAGGGTTTGACAGATAACTAACTCTTAACATTGTTAACCCTTTCTGTTTCCTCGATCTATTTCTCATTATCCTTTGGGTAAGCCCCAAGTAATACAAAATCAATGAAGTGCTGTCCTATCTTGTGTTCAAGAAAGGAATAGACATGAACTTTTTCCTATGCTATTTTTAACAACTGGTAAAGTTGAGGGACAAAGAGATAAAGGGAAGCAAAGAGAAAAGATACCAAACAGCTTAAGAGAATGACTGTGCAGAAGGCCAACAACGGAAATGACAAATAACTGTGGAGATTGAAAATTGTGGAGAGACATGATCATCTACGCCAGGAGGCATGGTACTTGAGGATAATTGTCATGATGAATTTAACAAATGTAAAACAAAGATATGTTCCACTGATATGTAATTTTGTATATCGCCAATATCCTATGTGACAATGAAAAAAAAATGAATTATTACAAATTATATCTTCTATCAGGAGCCGCGATAGATCGGTCGGTGATTAGTGAACTGGACTACAAAAGACAAAAGATTGGGTTCTATCCTGATCGACGGTTTCTAAGTTCACCCAGCCTTAAATGGGTACCTGATTTTTTTTCTGGGAAAGTAAAGCAGCACGAGCGTAATACCGACCATATTACCCCACAAAATGTGCCGAAGGTCTATAAAAGTTATGGTCACTAACATCATATACCCTATACGCCACTTGCTCTTTACTCTTTACTTGACTTATATCTTCTATCAACACTTTCCACCTATCCCTGTCCTGCTCTTCTATATCTTTGATGAGTAGTCTTGTTTCTCACAATTCTCTAATACAAAATCATGCTCTGTCTTTTTTACTTGTAAAAGTGAACTATCATTTCTAATCTTTAAAGACTCTTATTATATTATATCTTTAATGATTATTTCATCACTTTAAATGTTTAATTTGTAACACTTGTATCTTTTATCTCGAACACATATCCTTAATCTTTACTATTTCTTGTATTCCTTTGATTGCTTACATTATTATCATTGATGTGTAACTCGTATCGTTTATGTTTAAAACGTATCAAATTACTAGCAACTTATCCTGCTTTCAATGTTTGACACATAAATACTAAGTGTGGAGGAGTTAGACTCTGACTTATGCAATTTTCAGATGTACACAACATTCTGTCATTCCTCACAATATCAGACACAATATGAGGTAGAGTTTTTTGGGCACAGTAGAATACTTGTAATGAAGTTCTGAGACAGCAAAAAAGTAAACGAACAAAATGAAACTATTTAATTCAAACAAAACAAATGTAATTATTTTGACGCACCAAGCACATTAACCAACTGAAAGTCACCTTGAAGGGGAAAATACTAGATAAATTGTAGCGACAGACAAGGATTAAAGTAGACTGACAACTCATCTAGATATGAACAGAAGAACACGTACAGCGGGTACCGTGAAAGCTAAAGACTATGACACTAGATGATGATGAAATACACATATTTACAACGGATCTAACTTGATAAACAGAGAAGAAGACAAATAAAGAACACTGTCACGTCTCGAGGGAGACATATACGGAATGTGGTGTTAGCAACAGCATTATTTTGGTCACATACATATTTATTGTACATATTTATTATACATTAGAATACCGATCAATGTGGTGGATAGGCGGCAACCACCATTGAGACTCAGTCTGAAACGTGTCTCTTGTTGCAGTCTCTTCATATTCTAAGTCTGACTTGCTGCCGGAGTTACTGAGTTATTGCTCTGTGCACACCGTGAGCTGTGCTTTTCATCCGGAACGTGTTTCAATAATACGATTGCTTACGATGGATGATGACATCGTATGACACAGGATAGTTCAGCTGCGTTCACTTTCGGTGCCGCTTGGTCTTATGTTTTTTGGCGTGTGCTGTAGCTGCTTTGTTGAGGACTGCTGCTGCCTTTCTTTGTCTCGATCCTTCAATGAGATGTTTTTTTTTAATTTTGATGATTTCACTGGCACGGGCGATTGAGTAATTATGGATTTTAATTCATTTGCAGTGATACCGGGGCATTCGACTAAACATAAATATAATAAATAGTTATTGGCAATAAAGTCAGCACTGTGACAGTTCTATCTATTTTTTAATATACTTTTTTCAACATAAAATAATTTATTCATAACCAATTTTGGTCAGGACGAGCACATTAATATCGTCAAGTGAGATCGAACCAGAGTTTTATCCCCGTAGATCAAATCATTAACAGTTGACCTATCAGAGCCAAGAAGATCAGTTCATTAATAGTTGATCTGTCAGAGCCAAGTAGATCAGTTCATTAACAGTTGATCTATCAGAGCCAAGTAGATCAGTTCATTAACAGTTGACTTATCAGAGCCAAGAAGATCAGTTCATTAATAGTTGATCTATCAGAGCCAAGTAGATCAGTTCATTAATAGTTGATCTATCAGAGCCAAGAAGATCAGTTCATTAATAGTTGATCTGTCAGAGCCAAGAAGATCAATTCATTAATAGTTGACCTATCAGAGCCAAGAAGATCAGTTCATTAATAGCTGATCTATCAGAGCCAAGAAGATCAGCTCATTAACAGTTGACCTATCAAAGCCAAGAAGATCAGTACATTAAGAGTTGACCTATCAGAGCCAAGAAGATCAGTTCATTAATAGTTGATCTTAAGTTATTGAGTTATTTGCGGGTCATCATCATTGCACTCCGAACATGTCCATAGGTGCTCAGAGCCCCTCCTCAGCAATTGCCGCAGTGTCCAGCGACTGACGACTCCAGTTCTATGTTGGTTGATAAGTCCTCTTATACGGCCACTAGGTTTCTCATTTCTGGCTGTGCCCATCTTAACTCCCATTTCCATCATCCGAAGAAGTAACGTGGGTATGTGTTTGTCGAAGTCCTGTGCTCTTCCCACATCTCGGAGGGCATTGATAATGTCCGCCCGATCCATTGGTTGCCTGTCCTCAACGACAGCACAGCTAGCCAACTTGTCCGCTCTTTCATTTCCCCGTACTCCCGCATGTCCAGGGACACAGACAAAGGTGACCTTACGTATTTTGGGTTTCTGCAACGACTCTACCCATTGCATGCGTACAGAGCCCGCGTCCACTTTTTTTTATCATACTCATCGAATCACTCAGTATACATGCGTGGGTGTAGTCTTGTGACTCTAACCATTTGAATGCCTTGGTTACTGCCATCACCTCCATTGTCATGCTACTCGTGGTCATGACGTATGCACCACTGTCTTCCTTGGCTATTCTGCCTGCCGAGCGTGCTGTAAATGCCCATGCACTTCTTTCGTGTCGTCTTACAGATACGTCTGTATAGATGACTGCATCTTTCACATCGGTGTTATCGCAGATGAGACCGTTGACCTCAGCATTAACCACGACCGGGTTCTGTTCCCTACTTTTCCTGTCGAATGTGACAATACACGAGAAAGTCCGCTTTAACGACATAGGCACCGGTATCCACTCCTCACCAACGCTGATATTGGTAAGCCCACAGACCTGTTTGATGACATCTTCTGCTCGGCCCACCCATGATTTGCCTCTTCCGTGTTCATGCGTATTACAGCATACAAGAATTCGTAGTATTTCAACTCTGTTGAATACATGACTGGGCCACAATAATGTCTACAAGACGAAGGCTTCCCAAAAAAAAAAAAAAAAAAAAAAAAAACATCGACATTTGGGTTTAAAATGAAAAAAATATTTGATATTCGTAGTTTTTTTAAATTTTTGTTTCAGGATATGGTAACATAATAATAAGCTAATAGTAGGTGCTCGGAAAGGACATATAGTCCAACGTTATTGATTAATCATATTGTATTCTGGGGCCGATCTAGCAAAGTAGTTCCATGATCCCCATTTGCTGGAAAAGTGGGTTAATTCAATGTGTATCAGATCTGCGATCTGTCAAGCCAACTTAGGCTTCTTTCGTTTCATTAAATCGTTTAACTGGAAGAATATTTTGATTGATTGCAGGGGGTATTGTCCTTCAAGGCTATCGTAAGATAATAATCTCCGAAGATATATATATATATATATATATATATATATATATATATATATATATATATATATGTGTGTGTGTGTGTGTGTGTAAATAATTATGTTGCGTAGAAGCTGTAGGAAAGTGTATGCTGTTTCTTTCGCAGCTATTATAACACACCAAGAGTACACAATAGCATTAAAAGTCATGGGGTACAGCACGATGGAGTGAAGTAGTACATTTAATTTTATTAGATAATATAATTTATAAACAGCGCTTTTCTTAGCAGTTAATATCTTCATGAAACTAACCACAGAGTTCATGTTATTTTCTGTAAGTTAAAAAGTAAGTAAAGTACACCCGTCAACGTATAGGGAATATGGTGTTAGTGACCATACATTTTACAGACCTTCG